>CAWUDS030005889.1:0-42500 GCA_963859935.3 Lathyrus sativus | reverse complement strand
TTAAACCAAAAATAAAATAAAATATAAAAACAAAACTAAAACAAAAAAATAATCAAGATAAAGTAAAGAAATGCCTAAGTAAAAATATAAGAGAAAGTGCATAAATATGTGTTGCACCCTAAAATTTGCTCAACCTTATTCACTTGGTTTATGTTTCAATCTCATTAGCCTTTGCATGTAGAGTCATGTACATAGGTTACTCATCTGCATAGCATAAGCATAGCAAGTCATTCAACAGGGAACCAATTATTATTCTCATCTCTAGAGGCCTATCAAGAGGTTATTACCCAAATTCAATCTCATTCAAGTCATCAGAAAAGAATTTGAAAGTTGGAGAAGTCAGTAGATCAAGCATTGAGTATATCTCCTAACTGAGGATGGCTGAGGAAGTGTGAGTTGTGGGCTAAGCATGGGGAGTATCTAGACATCTTGGAAGACTTAGAAAGTCATTTGGAGAAAGAGACAAGCCATTGATGTGAGCACAAGAGCTGCAGTTGAAGACAGTCAACTGGGGTTTCATCTAGGTCAACCCTGGGTCAACTTTGGGTCAATTGACTGATTGTAAGGCATTAAGGGCTATTGGAGAAATGTGGGGGTTCATCATTTGACATGTAGAAGAGGATATGGTGGTATGCCAAGAAGAATTCAAGACAAATCAAGGAGAAGAGGAGTTTCTAAATTAGGGGTTTCTGTGTAAAATCCCCTAGTTTAGGTCAAATTTCCAAGCAAGATAAGTCAAAATGCAAGCTTCAAATGGATCCTTGGCCAACATGAAACATGTATAGGATCTCAAGACCTTTAATTTGAGTGGTGTAAGACATCAAGGAGATTTATAGAACTCAAGTTATGGTCCTTGCAAGTTACAGGTCATCTGAGGTATCTGAAATTTTGTCTGTGAAAGTGACTTGACTTCCAAGCAAATGTTACCCCTCAAGGAAATTTCAAATGAATTTCTGGTAAACATAAAAATTGTTCCTAATTGTCTTAGCTTTCTATAATGGTATAGTATGCCTTCATATGATGTGTGGAACTCTACTTATGGTCTTGGAAAGCAAAGGGTATTTTGGTCATCTGAGAATTACAGGTCATTTTAACCTATGCCCCAAAACGCATACAAGGAAGCTTCAAATGGAAAACTTTACAACATAAAACTTGTTCCAAATGACATTTTGAGTCTAGAAAAGTGACCATGAGAGATTGGAAATATTCATAGCACAAGGTTTCAAAATTGTTGGATTTAATGAATAAAAATGGCCTTAAAAATGAGTTTTTTCATATCTTGGCCAAATGAAGCAAAATTATAGGTCATTTTGAATGGAAAGATCATTTTAAAGACATTGGTTAAAGTAGAATTTTGAGCATAGTTCACATTTTGGGAGTTATCCATGGTTGCTTGTAATGGAAGATACATAAACCAAATTCAAGGGAAAGAATGCAAGGGAAACTTCTCCAAGTTTCTAGGAGGTTCTAACCTCACCCTATATATTGATAAGAGATAGTTCATGCCATGGTTGGTGATTTCATTTGTTCAAAACCCCAAGTTATACACACTTTCTCCAAATTGCAAAAGCATCACAAAGTCTCTCAAATCTCCCTCAATTCTCACACTTCTTGATCTAAACTTCATCACCATCATCCATAGATTACAATTCACATATTCATTTGGCTGAATCAATCAAGGAGAGTGCCATACAAGTTTCATCATTCAAGGTTCAAGAAATTGGAATCACATGATACAAGAAGTTTGAGCCCAAATCTTTGCATACAGAATCAAAGCGGTGGTGTGTGGATCAGTTTTCAAGTCCTTGCAAGCATTGATTTAGGGATCTCCATAGTTGTATCTCCATTTTAAACCAGGTTGGATCTCTCTTTGAATTGTATGTTTTTGGTTAGCATGATAGGGTTTTGATAGCTTAGAATGGTTAAGTTAGGTTAGATGATGATTTTCACAGAGTTTGGAGAGGTTTTGTGAGGTTTGGCTATGGAGTGCATAATCTGTTAGAGCCTATAACTACTAGGATAAGGCACGAAAATCTTGGTGGATTAGCATGTTAAAATCAGCTTGAGTTGTAGTTGAGTTTTAGGACAAAAACTATGCAGAATTGAAGCAGTTGATCACAGATGTTCATGGTGGATCATTGGCTGTGCTACTTATCGAATTGGTTGATTGAATGAGTTTTAGGGCAAACTAACAGTACAGACTTGTAGAGGGGGAAGAAATGGACTGTTTTTGTTTTTTATACCTTGTGGTTTCATGTCCTGTGGAGGGAGAATGATGAGCTCGAAAATGCTTGCATGGAAAGCAATTTCTGAAACCCTAGGGTTGATGGAGGAAGACGATGACCCGTGGCCGTTTCGATATCGTCGTCTCATTTTATGACTTTTTCTGCCCATACCAACGGCTCATGTTCAAAACTGAAATATGGAGGGAGTGACTCACATCAAAACGCCGCGTTTCATTAATTGAAACGTTGGGCCTTGGACTCAGTTTTTATATCCACACCCCCGTTTTGTTAAGCCCAACCAAATGCACGTGATATCATTGCTAAATACACCGCTGGTTTATTCTTTTTTTCTTTTGATTTTCATTTTAATTTCCTGAAGAGCGCTGGGCCTAACAATTGATGTTCGCACCCCCACTTCTCAGCCCACCTGGATTATGAACTGGGCGCCCTTGCTTTTCATACCCCCCTCCCATGTATTTCTTTATATTTCTTTTTAATTTCCTTTCATTTTCTCATGCATTTTCTAAAAATCATATAAAATTTAAAAAAAAATTATTTTTTGATAATTCTTTTTGCATAATTTTCTTTAAAGGGGTCTAGAAAATTATAAAAAATAAAAATTGCATTTTTTTTTGTTGATATTTTTCCCATATTTTCCAAATAAATAGCATTTTAAATAGTTTCATTTCATACATAAATTTGTTAATTTTTGTTCTAACCAATGCTTTAATATTTTTTGCCCATTCTTTTTAGGTTGATTAATAGACATTGTTATCTTGTAGATACAATTTAGTTCCCTTTTTTAGAAATTAATTCTAGGTGATTAGCTTAGATGAAAACAACATAAACATAATTAGGGTTTCAAATCAACTTAGGTGAAATGGTTTAATTCTTTTAGGATAGTTTCATTTGATTTTTTGGGGTATGGACTATAGGGGTTATGGGTATAGATTAGATCCCTTAGAAATCATTAGGATTCCCCTACTGCTATTAGTATATGCTGTTATATGTGATTGCTTGGTGTGGTGTGCCCTCTGGGGATTACTGTTTGTCTGGTGTGGGTATTGGGATTATCTGGGGATTGGGGAAGCTGAAGACTGAGGATGATGAAGCCATTGGAGACCCAGAGACTGAAGACCAACTTCCAGAGTTGGAGAGGAGAGTCTTGCTAGCAGCTGCTGAGGAGATTAGGGTTTAGGAGCTAGGCAGAGCTCTAGATTAGCAAGCTTGATTCTCAAACATGGAAGGTTTTTGACTGCCTCCATTCCTCTCTGTGATACAGAGTCTCTCTGAGACACTCACTCCCCTTCCTTTGGAAGGCTTGGTGCTATTGTCTGAGGGATAGAACTCTTGAGAGAAAAATGTCTTATGTGTTAGTAGCAGTTGGTTTACCCACCATTGGTAGTCAACTAATTGCTTAACACTCAATTCACTCTGGTGATTGATCCCTCAGCTTGGAGGATAGGACTTGAAGAAAAGCCATTGTAGACTGAAGATTGACAACCAAAGCCCTTGCTTGAAGACTGTGAAGATAGAGACTGTTGCTGACTGAAGCTTGTAGCTGATTGGAGATGACTTTAAGATGGATATTGATGCAGAGCTGCTGTGGCTGTTTATTTTTGCTGTATTTCATTTCTGATGTATTGATTGGTTTTCTGGACTGTATTGTTTGTTGTTTAACCTGTTGGGTTGAAAGTGAATCTTGTTCACTTTTGCCTATTGTTTTCTAGGTTCGAGGTTGAGTGAGACTCCTTTGCCTCGCTCGTATTGCTGCATTCATGCATTTTACTGTTTTACTGTATATATCTGATATTGTTTTCTGTTTCCGTTTATTCCCTTAGGATCTCTGTTTCTCTCTGTGCAAGAGAGGAGCATGATAGACATTAGGTCTTAACCCATGCATGATAACATTAGGTTAGTTTTTTTCCCTTCGCAAGCGTAGGTTAGAGTTCCGTCTCTTCTTCCTCAAAACAAACAGAAAAAACACAATAAAAATTTCAAACTCAATAAAAGACACTTCTTTCGTAAAAGAATGTGAACTCATCAAGACGTCGTTTTTGTCCGCTTGGACTGCTAATCAGAAAAACCTTTTTCAGAAGGAATAAAATCAACCAAGACAAGCTTGTGTCGTACGTGGCCCGAACTACGCTTGCTCTGATCTTCCATGCTGTGTGGAAGTACGTAGGCATAGGATGCGATATCCTAGCGAGCAACCTTCCCCTCCTTTCCCGTAGGTAGAGCGAACTACGTTGACTCTGATTTCCCGTTCCAGGCGGGAATACGTAGGCATAAAGTGCGATACTTTGCCGAGTCATTTTATTTTCATTTTATTTTCTTTTTAACCCCTGACCTATAGTTTAGATAGAATAACAATCCATACCCGAAAACAAGCGTGGATCCCGTCGAGTACGACGGACGTGAGGGGGTGCTAATACCTTCCCCTTGCGTAACCGACTCCCGAACCCAGGTTTTGGTTGCGATGACCATACCTTTCCCGTGTTGTGCGAGGTTTACTCTGAGCGTTTCCTTTCCCTCCCGTGGGATAAATAACGCACGGGTGGCGACTCTTCTGTTCAGCCGGCGCCGATTTTCGCAGTAGCGACAGCTGGCGACTCTGCTGGGGATCCAACGTCCCTTGGCTGCTAAGGACTTGCGATGGTTCTTATGCATTTGGGATCCAACGTCCCTTAAGAGAGTCAATCCTAACGCTTGTTTTCCCGTCGTGGATTTTGTATGGATTTATATTTCTGACCTTTATTTTCAGCATTATTATATATTGATTATTATTGTTGTATATTGGGGTGTGACGGGTGTTCTGATATTGAGTGAGAAGTCGGACTTGGGCTTGAGTGCACCTTAGACTTAGAGTAGAGATTACGTGGGCGCTGCACGTGCTTTGCATGTCCTAGTGTCCCGCGAAATCTACGCTCAGACGAGGTTCTTCTGGTTGGCCTCCTGTCCTGCCCTTTGGGTGGCTTGGGTTGCTGGTTAGTTGGATTGTCGACTCTGGGGACCGATCATTTGGAAGTTGGCTAAGTGAGGCCCTCTTCAGGATTTGATGATGCCACTCCTTCTGGGAATCGTATCATCAACCCTGAAAGTCTGTGACGCCGACGACCACATAGGATGCCGTACCTTTGTCAGTTGCTAGGACATCCACCTGTGAGAGGGGTTTGGGGATACGGAGGTAACTAGACCTTCAGACTACCGGTTATTTCGTGATCAGAGATCCTGAGTATTTATGAAGAGTTATGAGGTCTGTCAGAGACCATTTGGAGATGTGCTTTGAGGTCTGTCAGAGACCATTTGGAGATGTGTTATGAGGTCTGTCAGAGACCAGTTGGAGATGTGTTATGAGGTCTGCCAGAGGACCAGTCGGAGTTATGGTTTGAGGTCTGTCAGAAACCATTGTTGGAGCTTTGTTGTAGGTCTATCCTAGACCATGGGTTTGAGGACTTCTAGAGAGTCTATCGGAGACTTCTTGATATGGTTCAGGCTATTCAGCTATGGCAGTTGGTCCCTGTTGCATGTTACTTGCATTGCATTGTTTGCATACCCATTATCATTGCATCCCACTAACGTGTGTCCTGTGCTGCAGGTGCATTTGCATTCCCCGGTTCTAGTATCTGGACTTCTGAGTATTTGATCATGGCTGGTTTGAGGATGACCGTTGCGTATAAGCTACCTATCCCCGATATTACTCCACTCCTGGGTCTGATTTCTCTTGCAGATGAGGATGTTCGTAGAAGCTTCAGGCAGAGTTACGGACGACTGTTGAGTTTAGTTCGCAGGTCCACTGATGATGAATTGAATGGGCTGTAACACCTTAATGCAATTTCTATGACCCGACTTTAAGATGTTTCACGTTTGCGGATTTTATCTTGGGGCCCTACCATGGAGGAGTATGTAGAGTTCACTGAGCTGCCAGTTCAGAATGCAGTTCCTTTTATTCACTCAGCCGCTGAGCCCAATTTGGAGGATTTAGCCAAAGCCTTGCATATGAATGCTTCTGACTTGTTGATGACTGCGTGGCAAGGGGTTCCGGGTTTTTCTCTTCAGTTTCTGGTTGGTAAGGCTCAAAAGTACGCCAAGAATGGGGTGTTGGGTGGTCTTTAACGCTATTTTTGGCCCTCTGCATTTATGGGATAGTGTTGTTCCCTAACTTCCCAAACTTCGTGGACATGGATGCATTTCATCTATTTGCTACCGGTAACCCAGTACCAACACTGATCGGGGACTTTTACCATTCGATGCACTACAGGAATGAAAACAGGAGAGGCAAGAATGTCTCCTGTTGCGTACCTTTGCTGTATATGTGGTTCAAGAGCCATTTTCCATCGAGGGGACCTTTCATGGATAATGCAATCACGCCCGACTGGCCAGAGCATATGATGAGGGTTAACTTCTGAAGACGTTGATTGGTTTGATAGAGATCTGCTGGGATCCGAGCTTATATTCAGTTGTTCTGGGTACCCTAATGTCCCGTTGATAGGGAGGAAAGGGTGTATCAACTACAACCCTTCTCTGTTCGTCCGTCAGTTCGGATATGCGCTGAAGAACCCGCCAAAGGAGGAAGAAGTACAGGAATCTCTGTACTTCACCGGAGATTTGAAGGGGGAGTTGTTAGCCAAGTTGCAGCATGCATGGGCACGTATTAACCGAAGAGGGA
The DNA here is from genome assembly GCA_963859935.3 of Lathyrus sativus. Lineage (NCBI taxonomy): Eukaryota > Viridiplantae > Streptophyta > Magnoliopsida > Fabales > Fabaceae > Lathyrus > Lathyrus sativus. The sequence goes on along the minus strand of CAWUDS030005889.1, from coordinate 35,606 downwards.
AGCCGTTGTTAGGAAAGAATGACTGTCAAGCTTATGCACCTTACAGAGAGTGGATCCAGGAGAGAGCCAGTCAGTTGAGGATGCCATTTCCAGATGCACCAGTTCTTGTTCCTATTCCGGTAGCAGACCCAACTACTGTTTCTAGGGAGGCCTACGAGCAAGTTATGAGAGAAAAAGAAGGCTTGATGAAGATCAACGAAGGGTTAGAGCAGGAGCTAGCCCAGATACGCAGCGAGAAAAACAAGGCCGTCCATGCTTTCCAACAGCAGATTGAGCTAATGAACAGACTAGGGGGCTGAGTTGACTGAGGAGAGGAAGAAGCGCGAACGTCTGGGGAAAGAGTTCAGAAGTTCCCACAACATGCTTGAATCCAAGAAGAAAGCGCTTGACATCGCTCACCGAGAGATCTCTTCTTGCAATAAGACTTGGAATGCCACGCTCACCAACAATAAGAAGAGGGAAGATAAGTTGAAGCAGCAAATCTCCGACCTCGAAGAGCAGTTGAAGTCCAGCATCAAGAAGTGTGAAGAAGAAGTGATGACCCGGTATAGTCTCCAGAACGCACTGAACAAGGCCATCAAAGGCAGAGATGAAGCTGTGTCCCAGAAGCGTAAACTAGAAGATCGCTTCGGAGACGGGGCATGGGAAGAAACTGCTGAAGACGTGCGACGTGTTCTCAAGAAAAGAAACCAACTTGTTGAAGGGCTGCTTGCTCGACCAAGTCATCCGGAGACCAAGAAGTTGCTAGAAGAGTACCAGACTTATGGGAGGATTTGATCATTTCATGTAGTAGCTTGTATGCTTTACTTGCATAGTGCTGACCATCACCAGGATTGTTGGTTGAGGTCGTGCCTTCTCTTATTGTACTCTCAGTGACATTGTATTCTTGGCTTATTGGTTCCTATGCAATATATGAGGATTTCCGTGATTCAACTCCGATCTTTATATTGTCAGCACTGCCACTGCACCAGCACCTTCACACTAGAATCGGGGAATGAATTTCCCTAATGCACAGACACACACATTGCATTGCATTCATATTCATATTGCATTACAGGTAATCTTTGGATGGTGTCTTATTTCCTGCTCTGTACCAGGTACTTTTCAGGATTGCAGATCAGCACCCCGCACCGCTATTCTACCCGCACCAACTGTCGAAGAATCATGGATCAAATGCAGAACGAGATGCAAGATGTGCGCGAGAAGCTAGCTCTCTTTATGCAGACCAATGGAAGCTATTGCAAAAGGTCAGGAGAATTTGCAAGCCATGGTCCAACCTCTGTTGGCTCGGAATGCTGGTCATGGTAACGAGGATCATCAGTCTGTGCAAGTCGATACTGTTCATAGGAGATGACACTCCCACGCCAGTGGCTCCGCCTGTAGTCAATACACCTGTTGCTAATGTCAACAACGCTACCGCTGCTGTGAACGGTAACGTAGGAGTTGGAAATGAGACTGCTGTCCATAACGTTGGGCTTGGTGATGGTCAACTTGGGAGATAATATGGGAGGCAACGGCTTTGTCAATGCTGGATTCGGATTCAACGATCAGGGATTCGATAATGCTGGGAAATATGGTTTCAATGCTCAAGGCTTTGGGCAAGATGGTTATGGTGTGACCAATCAGGGTTACGGAGGTTTCGGAAATGGAAACGGCGCTGGGTTTATGGCTTTTGGGCCTGCTGGAGGTGTTCAGGGATACGGCAATAGAGGCCGAGGTCCGGGGATGAATCAGATTAGAGCTGGCCGAAATAATGGATATGATGGGTATGGAGCTGGAAATGGTATGTGGCAAGAAGATCAGCAGGAGGACGCTTTCTCCGGCGGAGGTTTCGAAGGGCCGATGGATGACTCCCAGAAGATCAGAATGCTGGAAGAGCAGATGAGGGGGGGTCCTGAACCAAAGTGCTGTGGGCTTGGACATGGCAACAATGGGTCTGGTACCTGGTCTGAGGGTGCCAATCAAATTCAAAAGCTCCTGCGTTTTGATAAGTATTAAAGGGGACACATGTCCGAAAGTGCATGTGCGAGCCTATTATAGAAAGATGTCTGCGTACTCAACTGATGAAAGAATGCTAATGCATTTCTTTCAGGATAGTCTGTCGGGCCCTTCCTTAGAATGGTACATGGGGTTGGAGCCAACCAATATCAAGACATGGAAGCAATTGGCAGAGGCATTCGTAGCTCACTACAAGTATAATAGCGACTTGGCGCCCAAATCGGGGTCCAATTGGCAGGACTGTCGCAGAAGAAGGGGGAGAGCTTTAAAGAGTACGCACAAAGGTGGCACGATATGGCTGCCAGGGTCCGTCCTCCTGTAGAAGATAAGGAAATGAATGACATGTTCGTCGGCACATTCACAGGCTTGTTTCATGACATGTTGTTTCATACATCTCTGGCCAGTTTTTTCAGACCTAATTCTGATGGGAGAGAAGATTTGAACGTAACATTAAGCAAGCAAAGTTCCAGGCTGAGGAATCAACTGCATCTGGCAGTAATAGGAAGGCTTTTGGTGGGCGCCGTCAGGGGCGAGGCAAGTGCAGTGTTTGGAGGCCGAGGCAGGGGACGAAACCCAATATCATCAGCCGCAGCAGGTGGCGAGTGTTACCATCCCATATCAGCAACAACCACCTCAACAACAACAACCGTTTCAGCAGCAGCCAATGCAGCAACAGCAGAGCAGCAGCAGCAGCCACAGCAGGGGGGCACAGCAGGCTCAGCGAAGATTCCAGGGTGGTAAACCAAGAAGAATGTTTGAGAAGCCTCCCTCAACCTATGCAGATTTGTTGCAGACATTGTTGGGTTTGAACCTGGTAGAGAAGAGAACTCTGGCACCGATAACGGAACGCCTCCGTATGGTTATGATGCAAGCAGGCACTGTGAGTTTCATTCTGGGGCTCCGGGCCACGATATAGAGGGTTGCCATGCTTTTAAGCACGTTGTGCAGGATCTTTTGGACAATAAGACTATCAATTTCGGAACGGCAGGTCCGAATATAGTGCAGAAACCCATGCCTAATCATGGCGCAAACGCCATTTTGACTGAGGAAGGGTTGAATCTGATTATGAATGTCGACGATTTGAAGACGCCGCTGAACGAGATAAAAAGCAGATTGTTGCAAGGGGGTGTTTATCCAGGGTGTGACGAGTATTGTTTAGAATGCTGGACCCTAGCTAGGGGGTGTAATGATTTAAAGAAAGGCATTCAGGCTTTAATTGATGGAGGTAAATTGCAGTTTGACCGAGCAACAACTGAAGAGCCTGCAGGGGCAGCAGCGGATGATCAGAGTAATGTGGCCACTGTAACGATTCCTCGAAAGACCATCACTATTGCAGCACCAGTTCAGCGACCACCGATCACCATAACTAAGGCCGGACCGATCCCGTACGAGAACACGAAGGCAGTCCCATGGTCATATGGGTTGGAGGTGTATTGTGACGGAATAAAAATTGATGTTAATAAGCAGCCAGCCGAGACTGTGGATAATGTTGTTGGTTTCAGGAGGTATGACAAGGAGTGGTAGGATCTTCATATCGCCTGAAGTGGAGGCCGAAAGACTAGTGAAAGGAAAAGGGAAGGTGGTTGAGAATGTCCCAGTGCAAGCAAGTGACAAAGAAGCGACATCGAAAGATGTAGAAGAGTTCATGCGCTTGATTCGGATAAGTGATTATAAGATTGTGGAGCATCTGCAACAGACGCCGTCCAAGATATCTATTTTGTCATTGCTCTTGTGTTCTGAAGCTCACAGAAATGCTTTGATGAAGGTCTTGGATACTTCTTTTGTACCCCCAAGACGTCTCCGTAAATCAGCTGGAAGGAGTGTTGGCACATGTGAATGCAGGCCACAACTTGGGCTTCACCGACTTCGATTTGACCCCGAAAGGGAGAGATCATAATATGGCGCTGCACATATCTGTCGAGTGTAGAGGATCAGTAATGTCGCATGTACTGGTCGACACCGGGATCATCTTTGAATGTGATGCCTAAGAAGGCAATGATGAAGTTGGACGTTAGAGGAATCTTGTGCACACACCCAGTGACTTGGTAGTTAGGGCATTCGAACGGCACGCGAAGAACAATCTTTGGATCGATAACATTGCCCCTGCAAGTAGGGCCGGAGGTGTTTGCAACTGAGTTTTATATCATGGATATACAGCCTGCGTACAGCTGCTTGCTTGGAAGACCCTGGATCCATGGGGTTGGGGCAGTCACGTCTACCCTGCATCAGAAGTTGAAATATATGGTCGGAGACAGCGTAGTCACCGTATGCGGAGAAAAAGACATCCTGGTCAGCCATCTATCGTCATTTAAATATGTGGAAGTCGACGGAGAGATCCACGAAAACGCCCTGCCAGGCATTTGAAGGGTTGCGCATCAAGGACAAAGGTCCAGGGCCGAACAAAGCGTCGGAGATAGCCGTTTCGTCGTACAAAGAAGCTCAAGCTCTAGTGGAGGCAGGAGAAGCCAAGGGCTGGGGCAAAGTGCTGGATATTCCTGTGAAGATGGACTGGTTCGGGCTGGGATACCAACCGTCATCGTCAGCACCTGCTGTGGGGGCACCCCGTTTCAGAGGGCCAACAACCATCTCTGCCAGTGGAGTATGTCATGAAACCATCAATGCTGCTTCGGAGTCTGACGAAGGAGACAGCGACTGTGATATGGATGCCTGGATTCAGCCAAGCACGCCAGGACAAGGACTGTGCAACTGGTCTATTCAGGAGCTTGTTCCTGTGACTCTTAAACAGTAATGCTTTGCTTTATTAATTGTTGAATAATCTGATGTCTTGCCCGGGGCATCAGGATTTGCTTAGGGCTGTGTTGTTATGAATATTGTGTGTCAATCATTAAATAAATGGCGTTTTTTCATGTGCAAATACTGTAATCTCTGCCTTTTTTGTTTTATATTTTTCAATAAAATGGCAACGTGGTTATTCGCTTTATACGCATTTTGAAGCACTTAACCATTCCTTTTGCAGGATAACATTTTCAGATGACATCCTTGAACCACCTATGACTCGTCCCGACTTTGAACACCCGGTATTTCAGGCCGAAGAAGAGGTTGTCGAAGATAGTGACGTTCCTGAGGAACTGTCTTGGTTGGTGAAGCAAGAGGAAAGAGCCATTCTGCCTCACGACGAGGTCATCGAAATTATCAATTTGGGGTCAGAAGGGGTTGAGAAGAACATTCGTATCGGTGCCGAGCGCTGCAGAGTGATATCAAGCGAAGACTGGTTGAAATGCTCCGAGAGTATAGTGATGTATTCGCTTGGTCGTACGAAGATATGCCAGGGCTCGATACAGACATGGTGGTGCACCGCCCTGCCACTGAAAGAAGATTGCCCGCACGGTCAAACAAAAGCTTCGCAGAACTCGACCAGATATGGCAGTGAAGATCAAAGAGGAAGTTCAAAAACAGTGGGATGCTGGTTTCCTGGCTGTGACAAAATATCCCTCATGGGTTGCTAACATCGTACCAGTGCCAAAGAAAGATGGCAAGGTTCGAATGTGCGTGGATTATAGAGATTTGAATAAATCAAGCCCAAAAGACGATTTTCCACTTCCTCATATTGATGTGCTAGTTGATAATACTGCTCAATACTCCGTATTCTCCTTCATGGATGGCTTTTCAGGCTATAACCAGATTAAAATGGCGCCAGAGGATATGGAGAAGACCACTTTCATAACGCCTTGGGGAACATTTTGCTACAAAGTGATGCCCTTTGGTTTGAAAAATGCTGGGGCAACATATCAGCGTGCGATGACGACTCTTTTTCATGACATGATGCATAAAGAGATCGAAGTTTATGTTGACGATATGATTGCCAAATCCCAGACGGAGGAAGAGCATCTGGTAAATCTGCTGAAGCTATTTAAAAGGCTTAGGAAGTTCAGGCTGAGGCTGAACCCTAACAAATGCACCTTCGGGGTGAGATCGGGTAAACTGCTGGGGTTTATCGTAAGCGAAAGAGGAATAGAGGTCGATCCTGCTAAAATAAAAGCGATTCAAGAAATGCCGACGCCTAAAACAGAGAAAGAGGTGCGCGGGTTTTTAGGGAGGTTGAACTATATCGCTCGGTTCATATCTCACCTAACTGCTACGTGTGAACCATTGTTTAAGCTGTTGAAGAAAGATCAAGCTGTAACATGGAACGAAAATTGTCAAAAGGCGTTCGATAAAATAAAGCAGTATTTGCAGGAGCCTCCTATTTTGATACCCCCAGTGGCAGGGAGACCCTTGATCATGTATTTGACGGTTCTTGAGGGAAGCATGGGTTGTGTTCTCGGTCAACACGACGAGACAGGAAGAAAAGAGCATGCGATCTACTACTTGAGTAAGAAATTTACAGATTGTGAATCTCGATACTCAATGCTTGAGAAAACTTGTTGCGCGCTAGCCTGGGCCGCCAAGCGTTTGAGGCAATACATGCTGAATCATACCACCATGCTTATCTCGAAGATGGATCCTATCAAATATGTATTCGAAAAGCAGGCGCTGTCAGGGAGAATTGCCCGTTGGCAGATGGTCTTGACTGAATATGACATCCAATACGTCTCGCAGAAGGCTATAAAGGGAAGTGTGCTGTCCGAGTATCTGGCGGAGCAGCCTATTGAAGATTACCAATCGATGAGGTTTGATTTTCCTGACGAAGATATCATGTACCTAAAGATGAAAGATTGTGAAGAGCCGTTGCCAGACGAAGGACCGGAGTTGGGTTCCAAATGGAAGATGATATTTGACGGAGCTGTGAACGCTTACGGTAGCGGAATAGGGGCAATCATCACTACGCCACACGGGTCGCACATCCCGTTTACTGCCCGATTGACCTTTGCCGTTACCAACAATGAGGCCGAATACGAAGCTTGTATAATGGGGCTTGAAGAAGCCATTGATTTGCGAATCAAGAATTTAGACGTATACGGAGACTCAGCTCTGGTGGTGAATCAGATCAAAGGGGAATGGGAGACACGTCAGCCCAATTTGATACACTACATGAATTATGCAAGGAGATTGTTGCCTTTCTTCGACAAGGTTGAGTTGCATCATGTGCCGCGGGCAGAGAATCAAATGGCTGACGCCCTCAGCCACTTTGTCTTCCTTGTACAAAGTCAACTACTGGAACGAGGCTCCCCGAATCATTATCTCTCGGCTTGACAGGCCAGCTTTCGTATTTGCTATTGACGAAGCATCCGACGACAAACCGTGGTATTTTGATATCCTTAATTTCCTGAAGAATAAAGAGTATCCGACTGGGGCATCCAGTCAGGATCAGAAGACTCTCAGGAGATTAGCGGGTAATTTCTATTTGAATCCGGATGGCGTCTTATACAGGAGGAACCACGACTTGGTACTGTTGCGTTGTGTAGATGAAAGAGAGGCAAAGTTGCTCATGGAGGAAATACATGAGGGTACCTTTGGTACGCATGCTGGTGGGCATGCTATGACGAGAAAGCTGCTGCGGGCAGGTTATTTTTGGCTGACTATGGAGACTGACTGTTTCAAGTTTGCGAGGAAGTGCCACAAGTGCCAAATCTATGCTGATAAGATCCATGTGCCTCCGAGTCCTCTAAATGTGATGTCATCACCTTGGCCCTTCTCGATGTGGGGAATCGATATGATTGGAAAGATCGAGCCGACAGCTTCTAATGGGCACCGGTTCATTTTAGTAGCAATCGATTATTTCACCAAGTGGGTGGAAGCGGCGTCATATGCAAATGTAACGAAGCAAGTGGTGGCCAGATTCATCAAGAGAGATATCATTTACCGATATGGGATCCCCGAGTGGATAATCACGGACAACGGTTCGAACCTGAACAACAAAATGATGAAGGAGCTCTGTCAGAATTTCAAGATCGAACATCACAACTCCTCCCCTTACCGACCCAAGATGAATGGCGTTGTTGAAGCGGCCAATAAGAATATCAAGAAGATTGTGCAGAAAATGGTGGTGACCTATAAGGATTGGCACGAGATGCTACCTTTCGCTTTGCACGGTTATCGTACGACGGTACGCACATCAACCGGGGCAACCCCGTTCTCGTTAGTGTACGGAATGGAGGCGGTATTACCATTGGAAGTGGAGATCCCTTCTCTGAGGGTATTGCGAGATGTTCAGCTGGACGAGGCAGAATGGGTGAAAGACAGGTTGAATCAACTGAGTTTGATGGATGAGAAGAGGCTAGCTTCTCTAGCATATGGTCGTTTGTATCAGAGCCGAATGAAGAAAGCATATGATAAGAAGATACATCCGCGAAGCTTTCAGACGGGCGACCTTGTGCTGAAAAGGATTCTCTCGCCGCAAGCAGATCACAGGGGCAAGTGGACCCCCAACTACGAAGGGCCATACGTTGTCAGGAAAGTCTTCTCAGGAGGAGCGTTGTTGTTGTCCACCATGGACGGTGAAGACTTTACGTCGCCTGTGAATTCGGACGCAGTTAAAAAATACTTTGCTTAAAATTGACCCGTTGGACAGAAAAAGAGAGTCCAGGCAAAAATGGGGCATCCTGGCGAACCAAAAACAGAATAAAAGGTTCGGGGCAAAAGTTAGGGATAAAAATTGAAAAATGTACACCCGCGAAGTTGAAAACCTACACTGGGCGGCTTCGGCAAAAAGGGGTATCCCGGTGAACTGAAAACCCCGTAAAGGGCGGTTCACGGCAAAAGTTAGGGATTTGAAAAGCAAATGACTGCGGTTCGAATTTGACATTTCAGTAAGCATCAGTGCGGGAGAATGCCTAAGGGATCGGTTATCTGATACAATCGTTTCAGAAGTCTGGATACCGGGGAAAGCACTTGAGTCGGATGAGTCATAGGAGGATCAGTTCGTGGTGTTCGTCTGCATCCCGTTGCCGACATGTGTACAAAATTTAATTTGCCAAAGTATTTATGCTTATTGTGCATACTTGTATATCTGCTTTGCGTAGCTTCCTCATTTCAGGAGTTACATCCCGTGTACAAAACTCCGCCCATTCAGGGGCCCAATCAATAAAATATGTCATTCAGTACTTGATGCTGGTTCTTTACTATTTTGTGCATGATAAAACGCCTAAGTTTATTGAAACTAGCATGTGTATAACATCACTGGCCCTTGCCAACAATTGCTAAAGCTTTGAATTAACTGAAAATAACGTCACTAACCTGAATCGATTTGGTTGTATAGGCTTGTCTTGTCTCGTTTGTGTTGTTGCAGGTTTCATAGCCATATGAGGAAGATGAGCAAAAGGTTGCAGTAACGGAAGACGCGTTCCCCACGCAGGTCGTGGCAGGTTCCCCACTGAAGAAGGACCGAATTCCCCAGCTAGTCGTAGCCGATCCAGAAGGCATGTTCCAACAAAGCCATTTATTCTCAGCAGAATTGGCGATTCCAAAATTATAGGCTGTGTTCAGGCAGTGTGGTGTCCCCCAGAAGGATTCCTTGTCTCAAGCAGAGGGGTGTAGCCTCATAAGATTAATATTTCAGATTGGTGAGCTGTATTCAGGCAGTTTACCTTTCCCCCGCAGGGTCATTTACTCTCCCCCAGTGGAGTCAGTTAATTTTCCCCAAGAGAATCATCCCAGCGGGATTCTCTTCTCCGCAAGTGTTTTCATTCCTTCCGGTGGAACTCGAAGATTAAGACTATCCCCGCCAGAGTTGGTGCGGGTCCTGGCATTTATTTTGTCAGAATACCGTGTGATACCCGTTCATTTTCCCGCAGAAGTTCGATCATACCAGGCGCATCTGTTAGTCTCCAGCAGAGTTATATTCCCCAGCAGGGTGTCACTTCAACGAGGTGCTTGTTTCAAGTTCCGTGTCCCAGCTGAGCCGACCTCATCCTTCCAGCATTTATTTTGCTGGAATAATTCTGCAGCATCTGGTTATCCCCAGCGGAGCTGGCATTATCTTCAGCATTTATTTTGCTGAAGCAGTTCCTGTACCCAGCAGTTCGAGTCTGCATTTGCATCCACCAAATAAAAGCGTAGCATTTCCATGCCGAATGGAGCATTGCATCATTGTCGAACGCATGCATTTTCGAAACATAAACTAGGTTGGCTAACCGTTTGTTTCAAGTATTGTTTCTCTTGCAGGTAGAGAGAGCCCTTGCTCAGGTGAATCAATAAACATTTGAGGTCTCGACGTGAGACATTCAATGAAGTGTCAGCTTTGGCGCTACTCCCCACAGAGTCAGCAGGATAAGTTTCTCCTTATCCCCAAGCAGAGCTATTGGTCATCAAAGGATTCATGAACCAGAATTGCAGAGACTACCGCCGGTTATCAGAACAGGCGTCTGGAGGTTGGGTTTCCAAATGTCCCCAGTAGAGTCAGCCTCAAAGTTGCTGTAACGTCAGTGATAAGAAGTTCGCGGACCAATGGAAGGATGAGTCCTAACGTGGACAATTTTATTGACGGGATTTCTTTGTGCTAGAGAAGATTGTGGGAATGTGGAGTCCTAACGTGGACATTTCTTCCAGTTTGACGATGTGTGTTAGTCCTAACTTGGACGGATTTGACTTCTTGGTATTGATCGAAGGTGGAGTCCTGACGTGGACAAAGTTGGTTACTCTTCGTGTGGGTGTCCTGATGTGGACCATGTAGTTTCGGCAAATAACTTTATTCGTAATGGGGAAACGGGTGTCCTGACGTGGACAAGTTTGTAGTTCTTTGCGATGACAAGATGCGAGAGTCCTGACGCGGACAATTTTATCCTTCTTCGTGTTATTGGCAAAGTGTGTGTCCTGAACGTGGACGGGGTTTATTTCCCCAGCAAGTCGAAGACGCGTAAGTCCTGACGTGGACAAGTCCTATTACTTCAGCAGGTTGAGACGGGAGTCCTGACGTGGACAAATTTTATTTCCTCAGCGAGTCAAGAGGTGAGTCCTTACGTGGACAAATCAAGACGAAATGTGAGTCCTGACGTGGAAAGAAAGGTTATTCCTTAAGTGGAAAAGTGAGTCCTAACGTGGACGGTGTTATTCCTAACGTGGAAGAGTTTATTCCTAACGTGGAAAAAGAGGTGTTCCTTACGTGGAAAGATGTATTACTTACTGTCGCGGTGAAATTTGGATACCAAACTATTGATTAGTTTGAATCGTTAATTCAATTTGCAACCGAACTTTGATTTGTCCAAAGGAAGGGATAAAGATCGAAATTCCCACAATGCAATGCAAATGCAAGCTAGAGATTGTTTAGGTTCGGGGGTTGGTTAAACTTAGGGAAGGTACTAGCATCCTAAGTTTCTGTAGTACTCTACAGGAACCTCTTGTTTTATGCTTGTTTATTGCTAAGTGTTTATCTGCTTAAAGGATTAGAGACCCCTAGTGGTTTATATCTAAGTATACTCGATAAGATATCGCATCTTATGCCTACATATCCTTACGGGAGTGGAATCAGAGTATGTTGTAGTTCACCCTAAAGGGTTAGAGGAGCTCTTTGACTGTGGTCAAAGTTCCTACGGGTTTAGGGTAGTTGATTGATTGGGTCTAGGAGAAGAGATGAGTCTTCATTTTAAGGGAGAGATAACCGCCACAAATGTAAGAAGGGGGGTTGTAGGAAATGGTCTTTGCATGGTCTTAAGAAAAGGTCTTACATACTCGGATGGGTCGCCAAGTATGCCTTTATCGTTCTTAAGGCAAAGTCCCTACATGTTTGATTGTATTGTTGTGGGGTGGAGATTATATCTCACTTAAGATGATTAACATCTATTCTCTGTTTGTGTTTGAAAAGTTGTATTGTTTTGATTGTGTTGTTTCTATGTTGTAGAGATAATGGTCCTTCCTATGGGGTAGGATCTATCTTAAAGATCAACTTGAATGGGATCAAGGATCATGTGGGGAGAATGATGCAAATGATGTGCAAATACACACAATGTTGAATTATGTGCAGGTTTTTCCTTTGGACGGATGCAATGTATGAATAGATAAATATGATAATGTAAATGCAATAGAATAAATTGCAGAAGAGTAAATTGCAGAAAGATAAACCATACACGAACGCATGAAAGCGCTAAGTGAGTGTGTGTGCGTTGTGAATAAGATAAAGCAGATAAAGATAAATAATATATACACATGAAAGCGCTGAGTGTAGGTGAGTGAATGTGTCGTGAAGTGCTCGAGTTTTACGATGTTGGTTGAAAGTTGATTTGATTTTGGATGAAAAGTTGATTTTAATGAAAAAGTGATTGGACTTTATTATTTAAGAGAAGAATTGTATTTGATTTCTAGTAAAAATTAAGTTAATTATATTAATTAAATGGAAGGTTTTATTATTAATTATAGATAAATTGGTAAGTGTAAATTGTAAAAGATTTATTATAGTGAATAAATATTATTTGATTAAAAGTTATTAAGTTGATTTAAAAAAAGGCTAAATAAAATTTAAAATGAGTTAATTTTATTAAGATGAAGTAGAGATTTTTATTAAAAAAATGAGTGAATTAAAAAAGGTTATTAAGGTTGATGACTAACTTAAATAAAATGATAAAATTATTGGGTAAATTGAGATAAAGAGAAACAGATTAATTAGAAGGGGTTAATTTTAAAGATTATTTTAATAAAACGGTTGATTAAAGGTTAATTATTGGTTAATTAATTAATTAAAATGATTATTAGATTGGTTAAGTTGATTAACGATGGATTAGAGGTGTTTAGTGGTGTGTTGTGTGTGTGTTTTTAACAGATTACATGATAATAAAACAAAATTAAAAAGAAAACCACAAAAACCCTAATTCCCAAATCGCCCCCCCCCCCCTCGTCTTCGTCTTCTTTCTCTCAAGTACAATCGCTCGCTTCCCTTTCTCTTCTTCTCTCCACCATCTTCTACCCGCGATTGTTTCTTCTTCTCGAACGCATCTGAAAAACAAGAACAAAACTATCAATCAAAAAAAAAAAAAGAAGACACTCACGCTTAAATGGTGATTTTCGCAGGTTCTCGATGGTGATTGTCGAAGGCGAATCTGGAGACGGCGTGGAGTATTGGAGATTCACGAAGGTGATCTCGCGGCGGCCAGAGGGTGATTTCTGGCGGGACAGTTTCGACGGTGGAAAAATATGAGTTTCCCCTCTCAATTTCTTAGGGTTTGACTTAGAGTTTTTTCATGTTTTGGATTTGTGGGGTTTTCATGGGGGTTCTGAATTGTGTGGATTATCTGTCAATTGTTGTTTTTTGTAGATTTTGGTGGTTTCTGATTGTTGTGAATTTGTTGTCGATTCCCCCCCTGACTGATATGATGCTCCTTTTATATGCGGTACACTTGAGTGAGATTCAAGACCCTTTAATCACCTTCCAAATTCAGATTTGTGTGATAATGACTGTGGTAATATATTTCCAATTGTTTGAAAATATTTCCATTTCTCACTGATTATGTCGGATTTCGGTTTTGGAAAGGGATATATTTGGAGGAACACGTCCTCTGCCTGTTAAATGCGCGTTGAATTCCTTTCTTTGAATGCTTTGGCTTGATTTTTTACTCTGTGATTACCAGGACATGTTGGATTATATCATACCGTAAAAATTGCGCTTCAGATGGTTAGCCTACTTGATGTACTAAAGCTACAAAGGTGAAAGGTGGTAGTTGCAAAGAAGTTGGTTCGAACAAGTCACCCTTCCTAGCAGCGACTCGCGGAGAACATATTAACTAGAACTGTAAGCTCTATTCCCTCCTTACTCTGACTGTAGGCTCAAATTACCTAACTCTGTCGACTTTCCTCAATTGTAGGTTGCGGTTCTTGTGAGGCTCGCATACGACCGAAAGAATCTCTAAGTGGTTCCCGACTTGCTCGTTCATCTTGAGCCATCTAAATAGTGAGATGGTTCACACCAGGACGTTATCAATAGAAGTTTAACAATAGGAAAACAATAACTCTGCCTTGGTCTGCTTTCTTTGACTATCTTGTGATAACAATCACATGACGTTTTCCTTGTTTTCCAGCAGGTTGGTGCTTTGGGCAGAACTTGAAGAAGAATGAACGTGAGGCTGCTATTCATGGATTAAGTTTGGATTAAGTTAAAATCGTACGACGGAGGTGATATGGTTTTGCGCTCGCCTGCTTTCGGGTAATGTTGATTTTCAATTCTGAGTTTGGGCATGCTCAAATTGGTACTAAGCATGTCGTATTGTGCTTGTTGTAGGAGGATAGCAGGAGACTCCGTTTTGACTTCGAAGGGGAATTGCTATGCAAGAATTAATGATCTCAAAAGGGGAATACTGCGATGGAATGGTTGGAATTTTGGAGGCGGTTGACAAAATCTGTTTAGGTATGATCAATGCTTTGGTCTGAGGTTTTAGATACTTGGTACCACGAGCTTTTCGCTTGCTAAATCTCATAGCCTGCTATTTTCTTCTTGACCATTTATATTTGCTTTGGAAATGTAGTGTCGAGTGTTAACGTCCTGCGGTCATGGACTGCATATGCCATTGATCAACCCCTCTGGGAGCTTGAGCGAAAGCTGTTATTACTGCTGACAACAACCTGTGACCTAGTGGCAAAGAGTGAACCTGCCCTGCCTCTTGGTTATCTCCCATTGCGCGAATGGATTTCAAGTCATGATGTGTTGCATTCTCTTTATAAGTTGTGCATTTATTAGGAAAATCGTTATGCCGAATTCATTGGGTATTCCCTCGCGATACCTAATGATGAAATGTTGATCTTGTCCCAAACAGGTTACGGATACTGACGGTGGGGCGTAAACTGCGGTGCCGCCATTGATACTGAGGTTGTTGTTACTGAAGTTCCAAAACAAGTGCCGCTGCCGTCTTTTGTAAAGGTCTGACTCTGGAATCCTTAGTGCTGTTAGCATTCTATTGTGTTTCTCTTTTATATTTCCTTAACGGTTTCTTTGTGTTTCTGTGGTCGTAAAATTTGCAGGTAGTCTAGATGGACGTCGGCCAGCTGTTGGGGTCACTATCTACAGCGGCAAAATGAACCAAATTTTCCTGGGAGTGAAGTGCTTCCTGCAACGGTTTTCTTCATCTTATTCAGATTTGGCGTTACTTGGAGAATATTTTGAAAGCGGCTTCGTGTTGAGCAAATGTGATCATGAAGGCATTTCGACTTGAAACAATCTTCTGCGGTGATGTGCGTCTTTGCAGGTTATTTCGACTTATTTCCAATAACTATGCACTCTTAATATCCATGCAAAGTCCTTTGTAGTTATTATGCTAATGCTATTATCAGGAGAGCTCGTGAAAACATTTTCTTTGAAGGATTTGGTTTGGTGTGAGTCCCAAAGACAGGATGGGTGGCCTTTTGCGATTCCGCCATTGCCTGCTTGTGTTTAATTTTCTTGAAGGTCGACTTTAATTGATATGTTTAAAATGCTAACAGTTTATCACCATGTGACGGTGTCCAAATCGGTGCTCTTCCACCTTTTCACAGGTCTTGCTGACTCTGTTATATTAATGTAAAATGCAGGCTTATTTCATCACTGTTAGTCCCTTTGCGGTGGCGCTTTGCGGTAGGAGCCCGACATCAGTTTACGAGATCGAGTAACCAAGCTTTATTCCAAGTAGTACCAGGGTCGCATGGATTGAATTTAGAGGCTATGCTGGAGAAGCTCTAGAGATGTCGACAAAAGCAACCGATTTGCAATATGGTAGCTTAGGGCCAGTGTCATTTGGATTTAAACAGTGTGAACCAACTCATTATTCCAGTGACATGTTAATACTTGAAGCTTGAACAGGTTGTATGGCCTTAGACCGTCAATGGTACGGTGGCACCTATTAGGAGGTCTTCTTTTCAAATAAAATAAAATGGGAATGTGAAAACTTCAAACAGCTTGCTGCTCTCCACATACTTTGTAATTTTCTCTTCTAATGCTTTGCCTAATACGAAAATTATCCCTGTA
The DNA here is from genome assembly GCA_963859935.3 of Lathyrus sativus. Classification (NCBI taxonomy): domain Eukaryota; kingdom Viridiplantae; phylum Streptophyta; class Magnoliopsida; order Fabales; family Fabaceae; genus Lathyrus; species Lathyrus sativus. The sequence continues at coordinate 19,789 of CAWUDS030005889.1, read as the reverse complement.
GACCAAATTTGGGCCTCTTTCAATGCGTTGCATTGCATTGTTGTAATCTTAACACAACTCCTGGTAGACAAATACTTAGTTCTCCATAAATAGCAAATGAAAGGGAAATATGTGGTTATGTTTGTTGTATGAATGTAAATTGACACACAAACGTCTCAAAGGATGAATAGTTTCCTTAGAAATATAATGACTTGCTTTTTTTTATATTGGTGTCATCAAATCAAGTGCGCACTTGTAAGTCCTCTATTGTAATGTTCAATAAAACCTCAGATAAACCATCTCGTAATAAATTCTCATCTGAAACTCACGATGGCTCTTGATTTCAACTTGGCGAGTTGTGACATTCTTTAATATAATTATACCGGTAAACTTGCATTGTGATCACATAAGATCTTGAATTTGGTTTGAGAATTCCTACTTCAGAACACAAAATATTAGCCATTTATCAAAGAAACTAGTTATCCTGCTCCACGAACGAATACAGTCTCCCTGGCATTATGAACTTGATACAAGATCATACTCAAAGCTTGATTCTGTAGTCCGTGAGGACATCCGTTGAAACGACATAGCAAATTCGAATCCATGGGAACCAATGGACCTTTTGAATCAAAATCCATTGGTCGTGCCTTGAGGTAACTGACTGTAAGGATTTTTTTGCTCGATATTACCGTACCTGTTCAACACTGGTTAGCCGTAATAAACATACACACAAAAGTATAACAAAAAAGAAAAAAAAACGCGGAATAAAATGCTCAAGGAGGTGGAATCGTACGGTCAAAAATTAGGGTGCAACAGATGCCCCTATTTAAGTTACTCCTGTTCGGAGATATGGAGATTGAAATCTCCGTCTCGACGAAATAGGAGGGACTTAAATACAAACACTGCACGAATTTTTGGCCCTAAGAAACCACCGAATGCGAATGATATGCAATAATGTGATACGTAAGACGCAAGTCCTGTGAAGAAAAGGGATCACAGGGGGAAACCAGACGCAACACACGGGAAGAACATGCTCAGCAAAGCGAGACTCCACGGGGGAAGTTTGACAATCACAAAGTGTCTGTACATATGTCGTGAATAACTTCATGAGAAAAACCATTTGAGGAATCTACTGTATATGTCCAAGGTAATGATTTCAAGATGTCAGCTGGAGAAGTCTAATGTCGAGTCTGGTAACTTCATGTAAGGATGCTTTTGTCAAAGTATCTACTGTCGAGAACTTCTAGGGAATCTGCTGTCGAGATTCTATGTTGTAGTCTTCCGGAAGTCTACTGTCGAGATTAACCAGGAAATGAAATGGTACCACCTACTGTCGAGGTCTTCTGGGAATCTACTGTCAAGATTAACCAGAAAATGAAATGGTACTACCTACTGTCGAGGTTTTCTGGGAATCTGCTGTCAAGATTAACCAGGGAACTGAAATGGTACTACCTACTGTCGAGGTCTTCTGGGAATCTACTGTCAAGATTAACCAGGGAACTGTAAGATGTTTGAATGATTGTTGTTGAAAAACCTCCCCGTGCGTCATGGTATGGGTGCCATGAGCTAGTCTCAATCTCTTCCCAGAATGAAGAAAACTCGCGAGAGCGTCTTCACGAAGGGGTTGTAGATGTTGTAGATTGTAGATGTAATTTGTAGTTGTAAACTGTAATGTTGATGTAGATGTAATTGTAATTGTAGACTGTAGAGCTGTAAATGTAATTTGTAATGTGGTTGTAAATTGCAGATGTAGTTTGTAAAGCTTCGCCGGGGATCTTCAAATGAGTTGTAGACCGGTTGAGTTGTAATGTACGTCTTCTCAAAATAAAGAGAGACTATTGTGATAGACTTCTTCGACTTCTTCAGGGAGATGTCACTTGACGGAAGTAAACTTGTGTAATGGACTCACTGGGGAATAAATTCCTGAAGAGTATCTTGTTGTAGTTGTAAGTGTGTAAGCTTATTGAGGTGAACGTTTCTCAAATAAAGAAAAAACATCTGTGAAGTCTTTGATAAACCACTCTGATGGATTTCCGGAGAGATGCCATGAGTCGATAATCTTGATAACCCATTGGGGATGTACAAACTGCCTTGAGGAGACTGTCATTTGTCGTTTTGATCAAAACGAGTTGCTCAAATAAAGAGGTTGCTCAAATAAAGAGGTTACTTGCAAACCAGATGTAGATCGTTGGAAAGATGTCTTGTAATATCGTTGGAGAAATATCCATCTTCAATAATTATCTTCATGAAGACCAATCCTGAGGAGAACAGTGCAAAATAAATGCACACTTGCCCCATGTTCAAAAATTGGAAAAAATGTCCGAAAAAAATGTGATTGTCAAGGACCGAAGTTCAATTCAGGAAATAACTGAAGAGAAACTGTCAAGTGAGACTCGACCATTGAGGTATGAACTCAAATGGGAATGTACTGAAGCAACCGTCTTCCACGAGAATCGAACTTCGTGGGGAAAATAGAAATATTGCGCTTTTTCTTTTGCCTAAGGGTGACAACTCTACTTGGAAGGAGAAGACACGCCCAACCACTTGTGGATGAACACGACCAAAGCGACAGAATAACACACACTCCAAGATGCACAAATGCAAATGTTATGTTATCTACTTATATGATATGTGTATGCTTATGCTGACAAAACAGACGAAAGCAACGAACGGAGATGGGATAAACATCTCGAAACAAACATCCGACCAATCTTCAAAGATAGAAGTATCACTGGGGATATGCGGAGAACCAAATATAGGATCCCAATCCTGTTTCAGAGCTTCACAAGCCTCTATAAGGGAATAGAGATCAATCCATTCGGGGATATAACAACTTAATCTTGCCGGATAACATGGTTGTTGAATATGTCGTAAAAACTTCACGGGGATGAAATAAACATCCGCCTCGCTGGAGAAGATTAACATTGTAGAGATCCACTAGGGTGTACCGTAACAACCACTTCATTGGGGAGATAAAGTTCAAGAGGATCTATTGAGGAGTAAAATACGTCCATTTCACTGAGGAAGGTGAAGTTGGAGAAGATTCGTTGAGGATTAAAATAGCATCTACTTCATTGGGGAAGTGAAGTTGAGCAAATCATTGGGAATTCTGCATCGAAAAGCTTCATCGAAGAATGGTCATGACCACCAAAAATAAAATTTATTGGGGACATGAAGAATGTTATAAGAACAAGGTAATCCTGGCTTGATGAATTGTGTAATAGTCGCCATTTGAACAAAAACTTGTTGAGTGGGAAAGATAATCTTTGCTTCTCAAATGCCCCAAGTCATATGGATATGAGAAGAAGTCATTCCAAGAGGATTTTACAGAAAACAAGGCGTCCCACTGTTTTCAAACTCTTAGAGAGATTCGCTGAATCTCGACGTAACGGACCCTGATTGGCGGTATTATGACGAGTCTTCAATCTTGCTTTAAAGGTGAAGTCAAACCTGAGCAGACCATTTGGAAACAAACTTGCCCCAGTTTAGCAAAGTCTTCGAATTCCAATAGGATACACTTGATGATGACGCTTGTATGTAATTTTCTATGATATCAGGCCGAATTAACATGCGTGAAATGTTATTCCTGAAACTGTTAATGCAACATATATGTCTGTCTTGAAGTTTTGAAAAAGAGATATCACGACCACTTGTGACAAAGTCACTAGCTGGGATATGAACTAATTTATAAGCCAATATAAATAGTTGAGCATAGCCCGTAGGAGTCAGGAAACGTTATCTCTCTGAGTATGCTTTCGAAGTAAACCTTACTTCAATTAGGACTTTCAAGGGTTATATCGAGGTTTAGTTTACGTTTTGTAAAACAAAAGGAATAAGGGTCAAAAGCTTATTTGTGCCCACCCAATTTTTTTGAAATTTTAAGTATTCAATCGAGCTGACTGAAAATTTCCCTGCCCCAGGTTTAAAAATGAAGTTGGAAAGGGTTTGGGAGAAATAAAGCAGATCCTCAATCAAGGTTTGAAGGAGTTAAAAATGGATTAACTTCCTTATGTCTTTGGTTTTTAGGAGGTTTGAAACAATGCCTTACATCATCAGTAGGGTTTTATTCGAAAGCATACATCGAGAGATCCTACGTTTTACTTCATCATCCTCCTTCCAATTCTTCACCAAAGTGGAAAAAATCGGATGATTTTGGCATTAAAAAACATTTTTAAAGAGTGAAACGAATGGGTTTCCTCAAGACAAACATTTATTGCACTACTTATTCAAAATAACATGTTCTTACATGCCAATTGTACTTTTAATCAAAGAAACAAAACACACACAAGCAGACAAGCAAACATCCGATCAATATAAAAGTGTTCCATTCATGACTGGTCTTTCTCCTTTGAAAGTCAACACTTCACTATCAATCATTTCTTGAACTTTCTCTTGGAAAACTTTGCATTCTTCAATCGAATGCCCCAATGCTCCATCATGAAAATCACAGCTGGTGTTCGGGTTGAACCACGGTGGATGAGACTTCATGATTCTAGTCTTTCTGGGTGTCATCACTGAGTTTCTGGCAAAGTAAGACCATAGCTGGCGGTAAGTCATTGGGATAAGATCAAACCATCGAGTTTCTTCTTTTGGAACACTTAGAGGTGCCTCCTGATTCTGAAACCGTCTTCGAACTTGTCGATTCTGATGTTGATTTGGAGGAGTCAATCTTCGTTTATGAGGTAGTCGCTGCTCGCGCTGAGCAGGTGCTGCATATTGATGTTGAGGTACTGGAGCTGGATCTGACAGGATTTGATGGGAGTCCTGAATTGCATTGACGTCAACACTTCCTTCCTCTTGGGAATCATCAACTGAAATCTCTTCGTCAGTTTGGTTATTCAAATCATCTTGAATTCTTCCACTTTTGAGTGCATTCTCGATGTTTACTCCAACTTCTATAATCTTGGGGAAATCCAATGGTACAACTCCTACCATTCTAACATAATAAGAGTCTGGCAGTGTTCTCAGAAACATCTTGTTTAAATCCTTCTCGGGAAGTGGTGGATGAACTTGAGATGCTAACTCCTTCCATCGTTGGGCATATTCCTTAAAAGATTCCTCGTCATTCTTACTCATGTTCATCAATTGATCACTGTCTGGAGCCGCGTCCAAATTATAATTGTATTGCTTTATAAAAGCATTAGCTAAATCCTTAAAAGACTGAATACGATTCCTTTGTAGCTTCGTATACCACATCAAGGATGCCCCAGATAAGCTCTCTTGAAAGCAATGAATCATCAACTCGTCGTTGTCAACGTAAGCAGCTATCTTCCGACAGAACATCGTCAAATGATCTCTTGGACAACTAGTACCCTTGTACACTTGAAAGACAGGCATCTTAAACTTAGGAGGAATAATTACACCTGGAACCAGACATGAGTCACGAGCATTAAAATCATATGTATCAGCTCCTTTTGTCATCTTTAATTGCTCTTTGAAATCCCGAAGTTCTTTCTCCATTACATCCACCTTCATCTTAGTATGAACATTCTGAAGATTAGGTACATTTTGTAGGGGCTGGGAAGCTTGAACAACCAAGTTGTCTTGCACAAGATGAGGTTGAGTAGGAACATCCACTTGTTGAACAACGTCGTCAGAAGGAAGATCGAATAACGGATTAGTCACAACTCTGAAACCGACCATGGAGTCCATATCTTTATTCTCTTTATTATCCTTCAATAATACTTCAAGCTTGGTCAGATGGTCAAGGTGTCAACTGACAGACAAAGACGGAAAACTGAATGAGGACATAGAGGAGAAGAGATTCATGCACATGTAAATGCTGGATGCATGATGCGAGAATGCATAATGCTAATGCAAGAATGTAAGGATGAAAATGTTTCATGGAACTCAAGTTCTTATAAACATTACAGAGTACCAAAGAAAAATCATTTAATATTTATATATATTTTTATTTTATCGGATTCCAAATAAATATCCTCTTAAGAGTCCTAACATAATAGCTAAATGAAAGCTAAGAAAGCCCTAAGGAAGTCCTTCATCTTGTTGTTGATTTGTTCCTCCACTTGGATCTCCTGGAAGGTAAGCTCGTCCATGATCAAAGTCTAAAGAGTAGTTTGATAGAGGAAAATGAATCCTCCATCCCTTCTTTTGCTCCTGTTGGAAAATGAGAAATGGATCCCTTGTTTTCTTGGATCTTTGATGATGATGAGAGTCTTTTGAACTTCTAATGGTCCTCCATGTTAAGGGAAGTCTTCTATGAAGTCTCTTGTATTTGTCCTTTGGAGTTTCTTGATTCCTCAATTGATTCCCCTAACTTCCTTAGGTCATCCAAGCTAGGACTCTTAAAAGAATATTTCAAAAATATTTTCTATTTGTAATCTATGTTGGTTTTGTAATGTTTATAAATAAACTAAGAATTCCACGAAACCAATGTGATATGATGCTATATGAATGCAACAAGCACAAGTATTCACATAAGGACACAATGATAAACAAACAAAGGAGACCCTAGGTTTGCAACGAGCCTGGAGCCAAAGGTATACCCATTCCCAAAGGTTGTGGACTAAAAGTTGATTGTACCTGCAGAACAAGGTTCTAATGAAGTTCCCAAAGTCATTAGCCCATCTTTCGGATATTATCAACTTCCCAAGTACTCGGTGGTTAATAATATTCTCAAGAGAACTTCTTTTGAGCGTAGTATCGCGTAGCACTATTTCGGGGGTACCCCCTCATAGTCCCGCACTACATCCTAATAAAGGCCAAAGTGGGGTTAAGGTAACTACGGTCCTCAATATCATAGGCTCCAACATCGAATATAGTGCATGTTTTCACGATTAAAGACTCGTTCAACAATACAATTTTCGAGAGGGCCTCAATTGAGCGTGATTTTCAAGTCGGCTTGGTCGGGATTCCACCCCCTATAAGCCTCTTTGAACATATCACTATCCTATCTTAAGTTCACTCAAGTCCGGGTGTAGGACTTTGTCTCACCACTCAAGAGTATCAACCCAAGAATACAAACAAATAAGTAAATATAAGCAAATATAAAAAGCAATAAAGAAATAAAACAAGATAGGGAGACCCACTGAGAGGTCCCCAGTGAAGTCGCCATTTCTGTCGCGGTGAAATTTGGATACCAAACTATTGATTAGTTTGAATCGTTAATTCAATTTGCAACCGAACTTTGATTTGTCCAAAGGAAGGGATAAAGATCGAAATTCCCACAATGCAATGCAAATGCAAGCTAGAGATTGTTTAGGTTCGGGGGTTGGTTAAACTTAGGGAAGGTACTAGCATCCTAAGTTTCTGTAGTACTCTACAGGAACCTCTTGTTTTATGCTTGTTTATTGCTAAGTGTTTATCTGCTTAAAGGATTAGAGACCCTAGTGGTTTATATCTAAGTATACTCGATAAGATATCGCATCTTATGCCTACATATCCTTACGGGAGTGGAATCAGAGTATGTTGTAGTTCACCCTAAAGGGTTAGAGGAGCTCTTTGACTGTGGTCAAAGTTCCTACGGGTTTAGGGTAGTTGATTGATTGGGTCTAGGAGAAGAGATGAGTCTTCATTTTAAGGGAGAGATAACCGCCACAAATGTAAGAAGGGGGTTGTAGGAAATGGTCTTTGCATGGTCTTAAGAAAAGGTCTTACATACTCGGATGGTCGCCAAGTATGCCTTTATCGTTCTTAAGGCAAAGTCCCTACATGTTTGATTGTATTGTTGTGGGGTGGAGATTATATCTCACTTAAGATGATTAACATCTATTCTCTGTTTGTGTTTGAAAAGTTGTATTGTTTTGATTGTGTTGTTTCTATGTTGTAGAGATAATGGTCCTTCCTATGGGGTAGGATCTATCTTAAAGATCGACTTGAATGGGATCAAGGATCATGTGGGGAGAATGATGCAAATGATGTGCAAATACACACAATGTTGAATTATGTGCAGGTTTTTCCTTTGGACGGATGCAATGTATGAATAGATAAATATGATAATGTAAATGCAATAGAATAAATTGCAGAAGAGTAAATTGCAGAAAGATAAACCATACACGAACGCATGAAAGCGCTAAGTGAGTGTGTGTGCGTTGTGAATAAGATAAAGCAGATAAAGATAAATAATATATACGCATGAAAGCGCTGAGTGTAGGTGAGTGAATGTGTCGCGAAGTGCTCGAGTTTTACGATGTTGGTTGAAAGTTGATTTGATTTTGGATGAAAAGTTGATTTTAATGAAAAAGTGATTGGACTTTATTATTTAAGAGAAGAATTGTATTTGATTTCTAGTAAAAGTTAAGTTAATTATATTAATTAAATGGAAGGTTTTATTATTAATTATAGATAAATTGGTAAGTGTAAATTGTAAAAGATTTATTATAGTGAATAAATATTATTTGATTAAAAGTTATTAAGTTGATTTAAAAAAAGGCTAAATAAAATTTAAAATGAGTTAATTTTATTAAGATGAAGTAGAGATTTTTATTAAAAAAATGAGTGAATTAAAAAAGGTTATTAAGGTTGATGACTAACTTAAATAAAATGATAAAATTATTGGGTAAATTGAGATAAAGAGAAACAGATTAATTAGAAGGGTTAATTTTAAAGATTATTTTAATAAAACGGTTGATTAAAGGTTAATTATTGGTTAATTAATTAATTAAAATGATTATTAGATTGGTTAAGTTGATTAACGATGGATTAGAGGTGTTTAGTGGTGTGTTGTGTGTGTGTTTTTAACAGATTACATGATAATAAAACAAAATTAAAAAGAAAACCACAAAAACCCTAATTCCCAAATCGCCCCCCCCCCCTCGTCTCCGTCTTCTTCTCTCAAGTACAATCGCTCGCTCCCTTTCTCTTCTTCTCTCCACCATCTTCTACCCGCGATTGTTTCTTCTTCTCGAACGCATCTGAAAAACAAGAACAAAACTATCAATCAAAAACAAAAAAAAAGACACTCACGCTTAAATGGTGATTTTCGCAGGTTCTCGATGGTGATTGTCAAAGGCGAATCTGGAGACGGCGTGGAGTATTGGAGATTCACGAAGGTGATCTCGCGGCGGCCGGAGGGTGATTTCTGGCGGGACAGTTTCGACGGTGGAAAAATATGAGTTTCCCCTCTCAATTTCTTAGGGTTTGACTTAGAGTTTTTTCATGTTTTGGATTTGTGGGGTTTTCATGGGGGTTCTGAATTGTGTGGATTATCTGTCAATTGTTGTTTTTTGTAGATTTTGGTGGTTTCTGATTGTTGTGAATTTGTTGTCGATTCCCCCCTGACTGATATGATGCTCCTTTTATATGCGGTACACTTGAGTGAGATTCAAGACCCTTTAATCACCTTCCAAATTCAGATTTGTGTGATAATGACTGTGGTAATATATTTCCAATTGGGGCATTCTGAGTTTGAAAATATTTCCATTTCTCACTGATTATGTCGGATTTCGGTTTTGGAAAGGGATATATTTGGAGGAACACGTCCTCTGCCTGTTAAATGCGCGTTGAATTCCTTTCTTTGAATGCTTTGGCTTGATTTTTTACTCTGTAATTACCAGGACATGTTGGATTATATCATACCGTAAAAATTGCGCTTCAGATGGTTAGCCTACTTGATGTACTAAAGCTACAAAGGTGAAAGGTGGTAGTTGCAAAGAAGTTGGTTCGAACAAGTCACCCTTCCTAGCAGCGACTCGCGGAGAACATATTAACTAGAACTGTAAGCTCTATTCCCTCCTTACTCTGACTGTAGGCTCAAATTACCTAACTCTGTCGACTTTCCTCAATTGTAGGTTGCGGTTCTTGTGAGGCTCGCATACGACCGAAAGAATCTCTAAGTGGTTCCCGACTTGCTCGTTCATCTTGAGCCATCTAAATAGTGAGATGGTTCACACCAGGACGTTATCAATAGAAGTTTAACAATAGGAAAACAATAACTCTGCCTTGGTCTGCTTTCTTTGACTATCTTGTGATAACAATCACATGACGTTTTCCTTGTTTTCCAGCAGGTTGGTGCTTTGGGCAGAACTTGAAGAAGAATGAACGTGAGGCTGCTATTCATGGATTAAGTTTGGATTAAGTTAAAATCGTACGACGGAGGTGATATGGTTTTGCGCTCGCCTGCTTTCGGGTAATGTTGATTTTCAATTCTGAGTTTGGGCATGCTCAAATTGGTACTAAGCATGTCGTATTGTGCTTGTTGTAGGAGGATAGCAGGAGACTCCGTTTTGACTTCGAAGGGGAATTGCTATGCAAGAATTAATGATCTCAAAAGGGGAATACTGCGATGGAATGGTTGGAATTTTGGAGGCGGTTGACAAAATCTGTTTAGGTATGATCAATGCTTTGGTCTGAGGTTTTAGATACTTGGTACCACGAGCTTTTCGCTTGCTAAATCTCATAGCCTGCTATTTTCTTCTTGACCATTTATATTTGCTTTGGAAATGTAGTGTCGAGTGTTAACGTCCTGCGGTCATGGACTGCATATGCCGTTGATCAACCCCTCTGGGAGCTTGAGCGAAAGCTGTTATTACTGCTGACAACAACCTGTGACCTAGTGGCAAAGAGTGAACCTGCCCTGCCTCTTGGTTATCTCCCATTGCGCGAATGGATTTCAAGTCATGATGTGTTGCATTCTCTTTATAAGTTGTGCATTTATTAGGAAAATCGTTATGCCGAATTCATTGGGTATTCCCTCGCGATACCTAATGATGAAATGTTGATCTTGTCCCAAACAGGTTACGGATACTGACGGTGGGGCGTAAACTGCGGTGCCGCCATTGATACTGAGGTTGTTGTTACTGAAGTTCCAAAACAAGTGCCGCTGCCGTCTTTTGTAAAGGTCTGACTCTGGAATCCTTAGTGCTGTTAGCATTCTATTGTGTTTCTCTTTTATATTTCCTTAACGGTTTCTTTGTGTTTCTGTGGTCGTAAAATTTGCAGGTAGTCTAGATGGACGTCGGCCAGCTGTTGGGGTCACTATCTACAGCGGCAAAATGAACCAAATTTTCCTGGGAGTGAAGTGCTTCCTGCAACGGTTTTCTTCATCTTATTCAGATTTGGCGTTACTTGGAGAATATTTTGAAAGCGGCTTCGTGTTGAGCAAATGTGATCATGAAGGCATTTCGACTTGAAACAATCTTCTGCGGTGATGTGCGTCTTTGCAGGTTATTTCGACTTATTTCCAATAACTATGCACTCTTAATATCCATGCAAAGTCCTTTGTAGTTATTATGCTAATGCTATTATCAGGAGAGCTCGTGAAAACATTTTCTTTGAAGGATTTGGTTTGGTGTGAGTCCCAAAGACAGGATGGGTGGCCTTTTGCGATTCCGCCATTGCCTGCTTGTGTTTAATTTTCTTGAAGGTCGACTTTAATTGATATGTTTAAAATGCTAACAGTTTATCACCATGTGACGGTGTCCAAATCGGTGCTCTTCCACCTTTTCACAGGTCTTGCTGACTCTGTTATATTAATGTAAAATGCAGGCTTATTTCATCACTGTTAGTCCCTTTGCGGTGGCGCTTTGCGGTAGGAGCCCGACATCAGTTTACGAGATCGAGTAACCAAGCTTTATTCCAAGTAGTACCAGGGTCGCATGGATTGAATTTAGAGGCTATGCTGGAGAAGCTCTAGAGATGTCGACAAAAGCAACCGATTTGCAATATGGTAGCTTAGGGCCAGTGTCATTTGGATTTAAACAGTGTGAACCAACTCATTATTCCAGTGACATGTTAATACTTGAAGCTTGAACAGGTTGTATGGCCTTAGACCGTCAATGGTACGGTGGCACCTATTAGGAGGTCTTCTTTTCAAATAAAATAAAATGGGAATGTGAAAACTTCAAACAGCTTGCTGCTCTCCACATACTTTGTAATTTTCTCTTCTAATGCTTTGCCTAATACGAAAATTATCCCTGTAGACCAAATTTGGGCCTCTTTCTGTAGACCAAATTTGGGCCTCTTTCAATGCGTTGCATTGCATTGTTGTAATCTTAACACAACTCCTGGTAGACAAATACTTAGTTCTCCATAAATAGCAAATTAAAGGGAAATATGTGGTTATGTTTGTTGTATGAATGTAAATTGACACACAAACGTCTCAAAGGATGAATAGTTTCCTTAGAAATATAATGACTTGCTTTTTTTTATATTGGTGTCATCAAATCAAGTGCGCACTTGTAAGTCCTCTATTGTAATGTTCATAAAACCTCAGATAAACCATCTCGTAATAAATTCTCATCTGAAACTCACGATGGCTCTTGATTTCAACTTGGCGAGTTGTGACATTCTTTAATATAATTATACCGGTAAACTTGCATTGTGATCACATAAGATCTTGAATTTGGTTTTGAGAATTCCTACTTCAGAACACAAAATATTAGCCATTTATCAAAGAAACTAGTTATCCTGCTCCACGAACGAATACAGTCTCCCTGGCATTATGAACTTGATACAAGATCATACTCAAAGCTTGATTCTGTAGTCCGTGAGGACATCCGTTGAAACGACATAGCAAATTCGAATCCATGGGAACCAATGGACCTTTTGAATCAAAATCCATTGGCCGTGCCTTGAGGTAACTGACTGTAAGGATTTTTTTGCTCGATATTACCGTACCTGTTCAACACTGGTTAGCCGTAATAAACATACACACAAAAGTATAACAAAAAAGAAAAAAAAAACGCGGAATAAAATGCTCAAGGAGGTGGAATCGTACGGTCAAAAATTAGGGTGTAACACTTACGTGGAAAGAAAATGAGATTCCTTACGTGGAAAGGTGAGTCCTAACGTGGGCGATGTATTAATGGCATGAAGAAGTTTAGTCCTGACGTGGACAGATTCAGATCAAGATTAATTCCTAACGTGGAAAGATGGAGATTCCTGACGTGGAAAGAAAGGTTATTCCTGACGTGGAAAAGTGAGTCCTAACATGGACGGTGGTATTCCTAACGTGGATGAGTTTATTCCTAACATGGACGATTTATCTTCTGACGAGAAGGCAGACGAGCCATCCCCAGCAAAGTTGTTGAAGTTTTTCCAAACTGACGAAGCAGGCGTCCTGACGTGGACAGTTTTCCATCTCTGCGATGATAGAATCTTTTTCAGGCTAATGAAAATAATCCCCAAGCAGTGGTGTAGTTCATGTCTGTGGTTGGCAAATTTCTGGGTTCCTAGTATTCAACCGCCTCGTACCGCGAATGTCTGGAGGCTCCGGGCTCTTAACCCAATCGGGTCCAAGTCGCTTGAATAGGGGCAGCTGTTGCACCCTAAAATTTGCTCAACCTTATTCACTTGGTTTATGTTTCAATCTCATTAGCCTTTGCATGTAGAGTCATGTACATAGGTTACTCATCTGCATAGCATAAGCATAGAAAGTCATTCAACAGGGAACCAATTATTATTCTCATCTCTAGAGGCCTATCAAGAGGTTATTACCCAAATTCAATCTCATTCAAGTCATCAGAAAAGAATTTGAAAGTTGGAGAAGTCAGTAGATCAAGCATTGAGTATATCTCCTAACTGAGGATGGCTGAGGAAGTGTGAGCTGTGGGCTAAGCATGGGGAGTATCTAGACATCTTGGAAGACTTAGAAAGTCATTTGGAGAAAGAGACAAGCCATTGATGTGAGCACAAGAGTTGCAGTTGAAGACAGTCAACTGGGGTTTCATCTGGGTCAACCCTGGGTCAACTTTGGGTCAATTGACTGATTGTAAGGCATTAAGGGCTATTGGAGAGATGTGGGGTTCATCATTTGACATGTAGAAGAGGATATGGTGGTATGCCAAGAAGAATTCAAGACAAATCAAGGAGAAGAGGAGTTTCTAAATTAGGGTTTCTGTGTAAAATCCCCTAGTTTAGGTCAAATTTCCAAGCAATATAAGTAAAAATGCAAGCTTCAAATGGATCCTTGGCCAACATGAAACTTGTATAGGATCTCAAAGACCTTTAATTTGAGTGGTGGAAGACATCAAGGAGATTTATAGAACTCAAGTTATGGTCCTTGCAAGTTACAGGTCATCTGAGGTATCTGAAATTTTGTCTGTGAAAGTGACTTGGATTCCAAGCAATTTTTACCCCTCAAGGAGATTTCAAATGAATTTCTGGTAAACATAAGAATTGTTCCTCATTGTCTTAGATTTCTATAATGGTATAGTATGCCTTCATATGATGTGTGGAACTCTACTTATGGTCTTGGAAAGCAAAGGGTATTTTGGTCATCTGAGAATTACAGGTCATTTTAACCTATGCCCAAAACTCATACAAGGAAGCTTCAAATGGAAAACTTTACAACATCATACTTGTTCCAAATGACATTTTGAGTATATAAAAGTTACCATGAGATATTGGAAAGATTCATAGCACAAGGTTTCAAAATTGTTGGATTTAATGAATAAAAATGGCCTTAAAAATGAGTTTTTTCATATCTTGGCCAAATGAAGCAAAATTATAGGTCATTTTGAATGGAAAGATCATTTTAAAAGACATTGGCTAAAGTAGAATTTTGAGCATAGTTCACATTTTGGGAGTTATCCATGGTTGCTTGTAATGGAAGATACATAAACCAAATTCAAGGGAAAGAATGCAAGGGAAACTTCTCCAAGTTTCTAGGAGGTTCTAACCTCACCTATATATGGATAAGAGATAGTTCATGCCATGGTTGGTGATTTCATTCGTTCAAAACCCCAAGTTATACACACTTTCTCCAAATTGCAAAAGCATCACAAACTCTCTCAAATCTCCCTCAATTCTCACACTTCTTGATCTGAACTTCATCACCATCATCCATAGATTACAATTCACATATTCATTTGGCTGAATCAATCAAGGAGAGTGCCATACAAGTTTCATCATTCAAGGTTCAAGAAATTGGAATCACATGATACAAGAAGTTTGAGCCCAAATCTTTGCATACAGAATCAAAGCGGTGGTGTGTGGATCAGTTTCAAGTCCTTGCAAGCATTGATTTAGGGATCTCCATAGCTGTATCTCCATTTTAAACCAGGTTGGATCTCTCTTCGAATTGTATGTTTTTGGTTAGCATGATAGGGTTTTGATAGCTTAGAATGGTTAAGTTAGGTTAGATGATGATTTTCACAGAGTTTGGAGAGGTTTTGTGAGGTTTGGCTATGGAGTGCATAATCTGTTAGAGCCTATAACTACTAGGATAAGGCACGAAAATCTTGGTGGATTAGCATGTTAAAATCAGCTTGAGTTGTAGTTGAGTTTAGGACAAAAACTATGGAGAATTGAAGCAGTTGATCACAGATGTTCATGGTGGATCATGGCTGTGCTACTTATCGAATTGGTTGATTGAATGAGTTTTAGGGCAAACTAACAGTACAGACTTGTAGAGGGGAAGAAATGGACTGTTTTTGTTTTTTATACCTTGTGGTTTCATGTCTGTGGAGGGAGAATGATGAGCTCGAAAATGCTTGCATGGAAAGCAATTTCTGAAACCCTAGGGTTGATGGAGGAAGACGATGACCCGTGGCCGTTCGATCGTTCTCATTTTATGACTTTTTTCTGCCCATCCAACGGCTCATGTTCAAACTGAAATATGGAGGGAGTGACTCACATCAAAACGCCGCGTTTCATTAATTGAAACGTTGGGCCTTGGACTCAGTTTTTATATCCACACCCCCGTTTTGTTAAGCCCAACCAAATGCACGTGATATCATTGCTAAATACACCGCTGGTTTATTCTTTTTTCTTTTGATTTTCGTTTTAATTTCCTGAAGAGCGCTGGGCCTAACAATTGATGTTCGCAACCCCCACTTCTCAGCCCACCTAGATTATGAAACTGGGCGCCCTTGCTTTTCATACCCCTCCCCATGTATTTCTTTATATTTCTTTTTAATTTCCTTTCATTTTATCATGCATTTTCTAAAAATCATATAAAATTAAAAAAACATTATTTTTTGATAATTCTTTTTGCATAATTTTCTTTAAAGAGTCTAGAAAATTATAAAAATAAAAATTGCATTTTATTTTTATTTTTTTTTTGATATTTTTCCCATATTTTCCAAATAAATAGCATTTTAAATAGTTTCATTTCATACATAAATTTGTTAATTTTTGTTCTAACCAATGCTTTAATATTTTTTGCCCATTCTTTTTAGGTTGATTAATAGACATTGTTATCTTGTAGATACAATTTAGTTCCCTTTTTTAGAAATTAATTCTAGGTGATTAGCTTAGGTGAAAACAACATAAACATAATTAGGGTTTCAAATCAACTTAGGTGAAATGGTTTAATTCTTTTAGGATAGTTTCATTTGATTTTTTGGGGTATGGACTATAGGGGTTATGGGTATAGATTAGATCCCTTAGAAATCACTAGGATTCCCCTACTGCTATTAGTATATGCTGTTATATGTGATTGCTTGGTGTGGTGTGCCCTCTGGGGATTACTGTTTGTCTGTGTGGGTATTGGGATTGTCTGGGGATTGGGGAAGCTGAAGACTGAGGATGATGAAGCCATTGGAGACCCAGAGACTGAAGACCAACTTCCAGAGTTGGAGAGGAGAGTCTTGCTAGCAGCTGCTGAGGAGATTAGGGTTTAGGAGCTAGGCAGAGCTCTAGATTAGCAAGCTTGATTCTCAAACATGGAAGGTTTTTGACTGCCTCCATTCCTCTCTGTGATACAGAGTCTCTCTGAGACACTCACCCCCTTCCTTTGGAAGGCTTGATGCTATTGTCTGAGGGATAGAACTCTTGAGAGAAAATGTCTTATGTGTTAGTAGCAGTTGGTTTACCACCATTGGTAGTCAACTAATTGCTTAACACTCAATTCACTCTGGTGATTGATCCCTCAGCTTGGAGGATAGGACTTGAAGAAAAGCCATTGTAGACTGAAGATTGACAACCAAAGCCCTTGCTTGAAGACTGTGAAGATAGAGACTGCTGCTGACTGAAGCTTGTAGCTGATTGGAGATGACTTTAAGATGGATATTGATGCAGAGCTGCTGTGGCTGTTTATTTTTGCTGTATTTCATTTCTGATGTATTGATTGGTTTTCTGGACTGTATTGTTTGTTGTTTAACCTGTTCGGTTGAAAGTGAATCCTGTTCACTTTTGCCTATTGTTTTCTAGGTTCGAGGTTGAGTGGGACTCCTTTGCCTCGCTCGTATTGCTGCATTCATGCATTTTACTGTTTTACTGTATATATCTGATATTGTTTCTGTTTCCGTTTATTCCCCTTAGGATCTCTGTTTCTCTCTGTGCAAGAGAGGAGCATGATAGACATTAGGTCTTAACCCATGCATGATAACATTAGGTTAGTTTGTTTCCCTTCGCAACCGTAGGTTAGAGTTCCATCTCTTCTTCCTCAAAACAAACAGAAAAACACAATAAAAATTTCAAACTCAATAAAAGACACTTCTTTCGTAAAAGAATGTGAACTCATCAAGACGTCGTTTTTGTCCGCTTGGACTGCTAATCAAGAAAACCTTTTTCAGAAGGAATAAAATCAACCAAGACAAGCTTGTGTCATACGTGGCCCGAACTACGCTTGCTCTGATCTTCCATGCTGTGTGGAAGTACGTAGGCATAGGATGCGATATCCTAGCGAGCAACCTTCCCCTCCTTTCCCGTAGGTAGGCGAACTACGTTGACTCTGATTTCCCGTTCCAGGCGGAAATACGTAGGCATAAAGTGCGATACTTTGCCGAGTCATTTTATTTTCATTTTATTTTCTTTTTAACCCCTGACCTATAGTTTAGATAGAATAACAATCCATACCCGAAAACAAGCGTGGATCCCGTCGAGTACGACGGACGTGAGGGGTGCTAATACCTTCCCCTTGCGTAACCGACTCCCGAACCCAGGTTTTGGTTGCGATGACCATACCTTTCCCGTGTTGTGCAAGGTTTACTCTGAGCGTTTCCTTTTCCCTCCCGTGGGATAAATAACGCACGGTGGCGACTCTTCTGTTCAGCCGGCGCCAATTTTCGCAGTAGCGACAATATGCACTGATCACTCATCACGCTGGGAGCGCTTAAGCGTCTCCCCATGGACACAAACCTTAGGATCTATGACATTTTGATGTTAATGATTATAGGAATACCTTAATGAATATAATGAGAAAAAATTTTAGACAATGACAACGATAATTCTAAAATACAAAAGTGTACAGACAAGTGTTTGACACTGGTTGGCTTGTGGATTTTTCTCAACCGGTACTCGTAATGTCTTGAAAACTCTTCGAATGGGGATAAAAAGAAATAATCTTCTTATAGGATGATATATTTGAGATCATAGTCTATATATAGAATGATAATCATTTAGAATTCTCATTATTTAGAAATGGATTATCTTGACATCCACTTATATTTAAGCACATATTCAATTAAATAATTAATTATTAAATATAATTAATTATTTTATTTACTTACTCAACCGATTAAGATTCTTATATTGCTCTGTCCCGCTCATCACACGGGGTTGGCCCAATCCATCTTTCCGTCGTGGAGGGCCTAGCTCTTTGATCAGTTGTCGCGCGGGGATCAAAACGAGTGTTTTTTGATGAAAACGTAATACAGCGACAATTAAACTCGGATATCGTCTCAAGGATTCTTTTATGTGATTAATCTACCAAATTCGAAATGGAGGGGGAGTTGGTTTGGTTTCTGATCGGATAAATAAAGAAAATGCAATCAAGCGGTTAAAATAAGTGATTATCAAAATAAGTCAATCTACTGTTTTTGGTTCCGGCTTATCACGGGTTTCTACCTTACCAATTTCCTAAGCGATTTCGATCTCTATTCGATTCCTATGTCAATTAACAAACGCAAAAGACATAAACTAGATTAACAATCCTATATTCCAAATTAAGCAAACGGATTAAGTTTTCGTGAATTAAGCAAACACGAATTATAAACGGGAATTAACGACAAAGCGACGTAACGACGAATAAAAGCTAAGGATGCAATCATACGAATTTAATCAAAACAATTCTATAAACTAACAGATTAAGCAAAAAGCAATTCATAGAATAGTGTTTAAAGAGAAACGAATTAGATTGATAAAGTAAAAACCTCAAAGCGTTGGAACGCGATTACAACAGAATGACTCTAAGGAATTAGCTCTCCATGGTTCTCTCAAAGCTCCGAATGTATTTTTTCATGAAAATGTAACTAGGTGAACAGTAACACGAGTATTTTTCCTTTAAAAAGAAAGCAAATTCGGGTCATAACCCAACTGGGTCGAAAACATAACCCAGGCCCAATACATGACCCAACACTAAAATAAAATTCTAATGTAGTAACTTCAAACGGAATTCTGGAAATTTGGGCTCCGAATCTGACTTCGACTCCAACACGAAATTCGTAGCTCTCTCTCTTAGATTTCCGGCGAATTTTAGAACGCCTCAAAACGGATTTCCGGAACTCCAGTTATGATCGTTTCCGTGAAGACTGCTAAAGCTGAAAAATAAGTGCGGAAATCAAATTAAGCCCAAAAATAAAATAAAATATAAAAACAAAATAAAACATAAAAATAATCAAGATAAAGTAAAGAAATTCCTAAGTAAAAATATAGGAGAAAGTGCATAAATATGCACTGATCACTCATCACGCTGGGAGCGCTTAAGCGTCTCCCCATGGACACAAACCTTAGGATCTATGACATTTTGATATTAATGATTATAGGAATACCTTAACGAATATAATGAGAAAGATTTTTAGACAATGGCAACGATAATTCTAAAATACAAAAGTGTACAGACAAGTGTTTGACACTGGTTGGCTTGTGGATTTTTCTCAACCGGTACTCGTAATGTCTTGAAAACTCTTCGAATGAGGATAAAAAGAGATAATCTTCTTATAGGATGATATATTTGTGATCATAGTCT
>CAWUDS030005888.1:2500-44122 GCA_963859935.3 Lathyrus sativus | reverse complement strand
TGAATACGAATAACATTGAGATTGAATATTTTATTATAGTGATTACCCATGTAGATATAATTTATTTGTCATTCATTTTTGGTGTTTTAACTCTGCGGCTTATTGACGAAGAAACGTGAAATTTCGTGATGGAGAAAAAACATATTTAATATATTTACATCTAGTTTACCATAATTCAATGTGAAAAAGGTAAATATAAATAAATTTGAGTTTGATTATTTAATTTTAATTTTTACCTATATCATATGAAATATATGTCATGGACTATAGTCTTTTAAGTTTGTTTTTTAGTGGGAAAAAACCTAAAATTTTTGGATGGAGTTCAAAAATAAAATATAATTAATTTTTTACACCTACTATAGTCTATTATGTTTGGTGCTCAGTGATTAAAAACCTAAGACTTTGGGATGGTGAAGAAAAATATTGAATATTTTTAGACCTAATATACCATAAGTCAATGTGAATACACTAAATATGAACAATATTAAGCTTGATTATTTAATTTTAATTGTTATGCATATGTATAAATTAAGGGTCATTCATTTGTAGTCTATTTACTTAGTTTCTTAGAGGTGAAGAAACCAAAATTTTGGTGTTGGAAAAGAAGAAAAACATAATTATTTTTACATGTATTATACCATAATACAATGTGATTATGGTGAATACGAATAACTTTGAGATTGAATATTTTATTATAGTGATTACCCATGTAGATATAATTTATTTGTCATTCATTTTTGGTGTTTTAACTGTGCGGCTTATTGACGAAGAAACGTGAAATTTCGTGATGGAGAAAAAACATATTTAATATATTTACATCTAGTTTACCATAATTCAATGTGAAAAAGGTAAATATAAATAAATTTGAGTTTGATTATTTAATTTTAATTTTTACCTATATTATATGAAATATAAGTCATGGACTATAGTCTTTTAAGTTTGTTTTTTAGTGGGAAAAAACCTAAAATTTTTTGATGGAGTTCAAAAATAAAATATAATTAATTTTTTACACCTACTATAGTCTATTATGTTTGGTGCTCAGTGATAAAAAACCTAAGACTTTGGGATGGTGAAGAAAAATATTGAATATTTTAGACCTAATATACCATAAGTCAATGTGAATACACTAAATATGAACAATATTGAGCTTGAATATTTAATTTTAATTGTTATGCATATGTATAAATTAAGGGTCATTCATTTGTAGTCTATTTACTTAGTTTCTTAGAGGTGAAGAAACCAAAATGTTGGTGTTGGAGAAGAAGAAAAACATATTTTTTTTTACATGTATTATACCATAATACAATGTGATTATGGTGAATACGAATAACATTGAGATTGAATATTTTATTATAGTGATTACCCATGTAGATATAATTTATTTGTCATTCATTTTTGGTGTTTTAACTCTGCGGCTTATTGACGAAGAAACGTGAAATTTCGTGATGGAGAAAAAACATATTTAATATATTTACATCTAGTTTACCATAATTCAATGTGAAAAAGGTAAATATAAATAAATTTGAGTTTGATTATTTAGTTTTAATTTTTACCTATATCATATGAAATATATGTCATGGACTATAGTCTTTTAAGTTTGTTTTTTAGTGGGAAAAAACTTAAATTTTTTGGATGGAGTTCAAAATAAAATATAATTAATTTTTTACACCTACTATAGTCTATTATGTTTGGTGCTCAGTGATAAAAAACCTAAGACTTTGGGATGGTGAAGAAAAATATTGAATATTTTTAGACCTAATATACCATAAGTCAATGTGAATACACTAAATATGAACAATATTGAGCTTGAATATTTAATTTTAATTGTTAAGCATATGTATAAATTAAGGGTCATTCATTTGTAGTCTATTTACTTAGTTTCTTAGAGGTGAAGAAACCAAAATGTTGGTGTTGGAGAAGAAGAAAAACATAATTATTTTTACATGTATTATACCATAATACAATGTGATTATGGTGAATACGAATAACATTGAGATTGAATATTTTATTATAGTGATTACCCATGTAGATATAATTTATTTGTCATTCATTTTTGGTGTTTTAACTCTGCGGCTTATTGACGAAGAAACGTGAAATTTCGTGATGGAGAAAAAACATATTTAATATATTTACATCTAGTTTACCATAATTCAATGTGAAAAAGTAAATATGAGTATAGATTTATTTAATTTTAATTTTTACCTATATCATATGTCATGGACTATAGTCTTTTAAGTTTGTTTTTTAGTGGGAAAAAACCTAAAATTTTTGGATGGAGTTCAAAAATAAAATATAATTAATTTTTTACACCTACTATAGTCTATTATGTTTGGTGCTCAGTGATTAAAAACCTAAGACTTTGGGATGGTGAAGAAAAATATTGAATATTTTTAGACCTAATATACCATAAGTCAATGTGAATACACTAAATATGAACAATATTAAGCTTGATTATTTAATTTTAATTGTTATGCATATGTATAAATTAAGGGTCATTCATTTGTAGTCTATTTACTTAGTTTCTTAGAGGTGAAGAAACCAAAATTTTGGTGTTGGAAAAGAAGAAAAACATAATTATTTTTACATGTATTATACCATAATACAATGTGATTATGGTGAATACGAATAACTTTGAGATTGAATATTTTATTATAGTGATTACCCATGTAGATATAATTTATTTGTCATTCATTTTTGGTGTTTTAACTGTGCGGCTTATTGACGAAGAAACGTGAAATTTCGTGATGGAGAAAAAACATATTTAATATATTTACATCTAGTTTACCATAATTCAATGTGAAAAAGGTAAATATAAATAAATTTGAGTTTGATTATTTAATTTTAATTTTTACCTATATTATATGAAATATAAGTCATGGACTATAGTCTTTTAAGTTTGTTTTTTAGTGGGAAAAAACCTAAAATTTTTTGATGGAGTTCAAAAATAAAATATAATTAATTTTTTACACCTACTATAGTCTATTATGTTTGGCGCTCAGTGATTAAAAACCTAAGACTTTGGGATGGTGAAGAAAAATATTGAATATTTTTAGACCTAATATACCATAAGTCAATGTGAATACACTAAATATGAACAATATTGAGCTTGAATATTTAATTTTAATTGTTATGCATATGTATAAATTAAGGGTCATTCATTTGTAGTCTATTTACTTAGTTTCTTAGAGGTGAAGAAACCAAAATGTTGGTGTTGGAGAAGAAGAAAAACATATTTTTTTTACATGTATTATACCATAATACAATGTGATTATGGTGAATACGAATAACATTGAGATTGAATATTTTATTATAGTGATTACCCATGTAGATATAATTTATTTGTCATTCATTTTTGGTGTTTTAACTGTGCGGCTTATTGACGAAGAAACGTGAAATTTCGTGATGGAGAAAAAACATATTTAATATATTTACATCTAGTTTACCATAATTCAATGTGAAAAAGGTAAATATAAATAAATTTGAGTTTGATTATTTAATTTTAATTTTTACCTATATTATATGAAATATAAGTCATGGACTATAGTCTTTTAAGTTTGTTTTTTAGTGGGAAAAAACCTAAAATTTTTGATGGAGTTCAAAAATAAAATATAATTAATTTTTTACACCTACTATAGTCTATTATGTTTGGCGCTCAGTGATAAAAAAACCTAAGACTTTGGGATGGTGAAGAAAAATATTGAATATTTTTAGACCTAATATACCATAAGTCAATGTGAATACACTAAATATGAACAATATTGAGCTTGAATATTTAATTTTAATTGTTATGCATATGTATAAATTAAGGGTCCTTCATTTGTAGTCTATTTACTTAGTTTCTTAGAGGTGAAGAAACCAAAATGTTGGTGTTGGAGAAGAAGAAAAACATATTTTTTTTTACATGTATTATACCATAATACAATGTGATTATGGTGAATACGAATAACATTGAGATTGAATATTTTATTATAGTGATTACCCATGTAGATATAATTTATTTGTCATTCATTTTTGGTGTTTTAACTCTGCGGCTTATTGACGAAGAAACGTAAAATTTCGTGATGGAGAAAAAACATATTTAATATATTTACATCTAGTTTACCATAATTCAATGTGAAAAAGGTAAATATCAATAAATTTGAGTTTGATTATTTAATTTTAATTTTTACCTATATTATATGAAATATAAGTCATGGACTATAGTCTTTTAAGTTTGTTTTTTAGTGGGAAAAAACCTAAAAATTTTTGGATGGAGTTCAAAAATAAAATATAATAAATTTTTTACACCTACTATAGTCTATTATGTTTGGCGCTCAGTGATAAAAAACCTAAGACTTTGGGATGGTGAAGAAAAATATTGAATATTTTTAGACCTAATATACCATAAGTCAATGTGAATGCACTAAATATGAACAATATTGAGCTTGAATATTTAATTTTAATTGTTAAGCATATGTATAAATTAAGGGTCATTCATTTGTAGTCTATTTACTTAGTTTCTTAGAGGTGAAGAAACCAAAATGTTGGTGTTGGAGAAGAAGAAAAACATAATTATTTTTACATGTATTATACCATAATACAATGTGATTATGGTGAATACGAATAACATTGAGATTGAATATTTTATTATAGTGATTACCCATGTAGATATAATTTATTTGTCATTCATTTTTGGTGTTTTAACTCTGCGGCTTATTGACGAAGAAACGTGAAATTTCGTGATGGAGAAAAAACATATTTAATATATTTACATCTAGTTTACCATAATTCAATGTGAAAAAGGTAAATATAAATAAATTTGAGTTTGATTATTTAATTTTAATTTTTACCTATATCATATGAAATATATGTCATGGACTATAGTCTTTTAAGTTTGTTTTTTAGTGGGAAAAAACCTAAAATTTTTGGATGGAGTTCAAAAATAAAATATAATTAATTTTTTACACCTACTATAGTCTATTATGTTTGGCGCTCAGTGATTAAAAACCTAAGACTTTGGGATGGTGAAGAAAAATATTGAATATTTTTAGACCTAATATACCATAAGTCAATGTGAATACACTAAATATGAACAATATTGAGCTTGAATATTTAATTTTAATTGTTATGCATATGTATAAATTAAGGGTCATTCATTTGTAGTCTATTTACTTAGTTTCTTAGAGGTGAAGAAACCAAAATGTTGGTGTTGGAGAAGAAGAAAAACATATTTTTTTTTACATGTATTATACCATAATACAATGTGATTATGGTGAATACGAATAACATTGAGATTGAATATTTTATTATAGTGATTACCCATGTAGATATAATTTATTTGTCATTCATTTTTGGTGTTTTAACTGTGCGGCTTATTGACGAAGAAACGTGAAATTTCGTGATGGAGAAAAAACATATTTAATATATTTACATCTAGTTTACCATAATTCAATGTGAAAAAGGTAAATATAAATAAATTTGAGTTTGATTATTTAATTTTAATTTTTACCTATATTATATGAAATATAAGTCATGGACTATAGTCTTTTAAGTTTGTTTTTTAGTGGGAAAAAACCTAAAATTTTTTGATGGAGTTCAAAAATAAAATATAATTAATTTTTTACACCTACTATAGTCTATTATGTTTGGCGCTCAGTGATAAAAAACCTAAGACTTTGGGATGGTGAAGAAAAATATTGAATATTTTTAGACCTAATATACCATAAGTCAATGTGAATACACTAAATATGAACAATATTGAGCTTGAATATTTAATTTTAATTGTTATGCATATGTATAAATTAAGGGTCCTTCATTTGTAGTCTATTTACTTAGTTTCTTAGAGGTGAAGAAACCAAAATGTTGGTGTTGGAGAAGAAGAAAAACATATTTTTTTTTACATGTATTATACCATAATACAATGTGATTATGGTGAATACGAATAACATTGAGATTGAATATTTTATTATAGTGATTACCCATGTAGATATAATTTATTTGTCATTCATTTTTGGTGTTTTAACTCTGCGGCTTATTGACGAAGAAAACGTAAAATTTCGTGATGGAGAAAAAACATATTTAATATATTTACATCTAGTTTACCATAATTCAATGTGAAAAAGGTAAATATCAATAAATTTGAGTTTGATTATTTAATTTTAATTTTTACCTATATTATATGAAATATAAGTCATGGACTATAGTCTTTTAAGTTTGTTTTTTAGTGGGAAAAAACCTAAAAATTTTTGGATGGAGTTCAAAAATAAAATATAATAAATTTTTTACACCTACTATAGTCTATTATGTTTGGCGCTCAGTGATAAAAAACCTAAGACTTTGGGATGGTGAAGAAAAATATTGAATATTTTTAGACCTAATATACCATAAGTCAATGTGAATGCACTAAATATGAACAATATTGAGCTTGAATATTTAATTTTAATTGTTATGCATATGTATAAATTAAGGGTCATTCATTTGTAGTCTATTTACTTAGTTTCTTAGAGGTGAAGAAACCAAAATGTTGGTGTTGGAGAAGAAGAAAAACATATTTTTTTTTACATGTATTATACCATAATACAATGTGATTATGGTGAATACGAATAACATTGAGATTGAATATTTTATTATAGTGATTACCCATGTAGATATAATTTATTTGTCATTCATTTTTGGTGTTTTAACTTTGCGGCTTATTGACGAAGAAACGTGAAATTTCGTGATGGAGAAAAAACATATTTAATATATTTACATCTAGTTTACCATAATTCAATGTGAAAAACGTAAATATAAATAAATTTGAGTTTGATTATTTAATTTTAATTTTACCTATATCATATGAAATATATATCATGGACTATAGTCTTTTAAGTTTGTTTTTTAGTGGGAAAAAACCTAAATTTTTTGGATGGAGTTCAAAATTAAAATATAATTAATTTTTACACCTACTATAGTCTATTATGTTTGGTGCTCAGTGATACAAAACCTAAGACTTTGGATGGTGAAGAAAAATATTGAATATTTTTAGACCTAATATACCATAAGTAAATGTGAATACACTAAATATGAACAATATTGAGCTTTAATATTTAATTTTAATTGTTATGCATATGTATAAATTAAGGGTCATTCATTTGTAGTCTATTTACTTAGTTTCTTAGAGGTGAAGAAACCAAAATTTTGGTGTTGGAGAAGAAGAAAAACATAATTTTTTTTATATGTATTATACCATAATACAATGTGATTATGGTGAATACGAATAACATTGAGATTGAATATTTTATTATAGTGATTACCCATGTAGATATAATTTATTTGTCATTCATTTTTGGTGTTTTAACTGTGCGGCTTATTAACGAAGAAACGTGAAATTTTGTGATGGTGAAAAAACATATTTAATATATTTACATCAAGTTTACCATAATTCAATGTGAAAAAGGTAAATATAAATAAATTTGAGTTTGATTATTTAATTTTAATTTTTACCTATATTATATGAAATATAAGTCATGGACTATAGTCTTTTAAGTTTGTTTTTTAGTGGGAAAAAACCTAAAATTTTTTGATGGAGTTCAAAAATAAAATATAATTAATTTTTTACACCTACTATAGTCTATTATGTTTGGCGCTCAGTGATTAAAAACCTAAGACTTTGGGATGGTGAAGAAAAATATTGAATATTTTTAGACCTAATATACCATAAGTCAATGTGAATACACTAAATATGAACAATATTGAGCTTGAATATTTAATTTTAATTGTTAAGCATATGTATAAATTAAGGGTCATTCATTTGTAGTCTATTTACTTAGTTTCTTAGAGGTGAAGAAACCAAAATGTTGGTGTTGGAGAAGAAGAAAAACATAATTATTTTTACATGTATTATACCATAATACAATGTGATTATGGTGAATACGAATAACATTGAGATTGAATATTTTATTATAGTGATTACCCATGTAGATATAATTTATTTGTCATTCATTTTGGTGTTTTAACTCTGCGGCTTATTGACGAAGAAACGTGAAATTTCGTGATGGAGAAAAAACATATTTAATATATTTACATCTAGTTTACCATAATTCAATGTGAAAAAGGTAAATATAAATAAATTTGAGTTTGATTATTTAATTTTAATTTTTACCTATATCATATGAAATATATGTCATGGACTATAGTCTTTTAAGTTTGTTTTTTAGTGGAAAAAACCTAAAATTTTTGGATGGAGTTCAAAAATAAAATATAATTAATTTTTTACACCTACTATAGTCTATTATGTTTGGTGCTCAGTGATTAAAAACCTAAGACTTTGGGATGGTGAAGAAAAATATTGAATATTTTTAGACCTAATATACCATAAGTCAATGTGAATACACTAAATATGAACAATATTAAGCTTGATTATTTAATTTTAATTGTTATGCATATGTATAAATTAAGGGTCATTCATTTGTAGTCTATTTACTTAGTTTCTTAGAGGTGAAGAAACCAAAATTTTGGTGTTGGAAAAGAAGAAAAACATAATTATTTTTACATGTATTATACCATAATACAATGTGATTATGGTGAATACGAATAACTTTGAGATTGAATATTTTATTATAGTGATTACCCATGTAGATATAATTTATTTGTCATTCATTTTTGGTGTTTTAACTGTGCGGCTTATTGACGAAGAAACGTGAAATTTCGTGATGGAGAAAAAACATATTTAATATATTTACATCTAGTTTACCATAATTCAATGTGAAAAAGGTAAATATAAATAAATTTGAGTTTGATTATTTAATTTTAATTTTTACCTATATTATATGAAATATAAGTCATGGACTATAGTCTTTTAAGTTTGTTTTTTAGTGGGAAAAAACCTAAAATTTTTTGATGGAGTTCAAAAATAAAATATAATTAATTTTTTACACCTACTATAGTCTATTATGTTTGGCGCTCAGTGATTAAAAACCTAAGACTTTGGGATGGTGAAGAAAAATGTTGAATATTTTTAGACCTAATATACCATAAGTCAATGTGAATACACTAAATATGAACAATATTGAGCTTGAATATTTAATTTTAATTGTTATGCATATGTATAAATTAAGGGTCATTCATTTGTAGTCTATTTACTTAGTTTCTTAGAGGTGAAGAAACCAAAATGTTGGTGTTGGAGAAGAAGAAAAACATATTTTTTTTTACATGTATTATACCATAATACAATGTGATTATGGTGAATACGAATAACATTGAGATTGAATATTTTATTATAGTGATTACCCATGTAGATATAATTTATTTGTCATTCATTTTTGGTGTTTTAACTGTGCGGCTTATTGACGAAGAAACGTGAAATTTCGTGATGGAGAAAAAACATATTTAATATATTTACATCTAGTTTACCATAATTCAATGTGAAAAAGGTAAATATAAATAAATTTGAGTTTGATTATTTAATTTTAATTTTTACCTATATTATATGAAATATAAGTCATGGACTATAGTCTTTTAAGTTTGTTTTTTAGTGGGAAAAAAACCTAAAATTTTTTGATGGAGTTCAAAAATAAAATATAATTAATTTTTTACACCTACTATAGTCTATTATGTTTGGCGCTCAGTGATAAAAAACCTAAGACTTTGGGATGGTGAAGAAAAATATTGAATATTTTTAGACCTAATATACCATAAGTCAATGTGAATACACTAAATATGAACAATATTGAGCTTGAATATTTAATTTTAATTGTTATGCATATGTATAAATTAAGGGTCCTTCATTTGTAGTCTATTTACTTAGTTTCTTAGAGGTGAAGAAACCAAAATGTTGGTGTTGGAGAAGAAGAAAAACATATTTTTTTTTACATGTATTATACCATAATACAATGTGATTATGGTGAATACGAATAACATTGAGATTGAATATTTTATTATAGTGATTACCCATGTAGATATAATTTATTTGTCATTCATTTTTGGTGTTTTAACTCTGCGGCTTATTGACGAAGAAACGTAAAATTTCGTGATGGAGAAAAAACATATTTAATATATTTACATCTAGTTTACCATAATTCAATGTGAAAAAGGTAAATATCAATAAATTTGAGTTTGATTATTTAATTTTAATTTTTACCTATATTATATGAAATATAAGTCATGGACTATAGTCTTTTAAGTTTGTTTTTTAGTGGGAAAAAACCTAAAAATTTTTGGATGGAGTTCAAAAATAAAATATAATAAATTTTTTACACCTACTATAGTCTATTATGTTTGGCGCTCAGTGATAAAAAACCTAAGACTTTGGGATGGTGAAGAAAAATATTGAATATTTTTAGACCTAATATACCATAAGTCAATGTGAATGCACTAAATATGAACAATATTGAGCTTGAATATTTAATTTTAATTGTTATGCATATGTATAAATTAAGGGTCATTCATTTGTAGTCTATTTACTTAGTTTCTTAGAGGTGAAGAAACCAAAATGTTGGTGTTGGAGAAGAAGAAAAACATATTTTTTTTTAAATGTATTATACCATAATACAATGTGATTATGGTGAATACGAATAACATTGAGATTGAATATTTTATTATAGTGATTACCCATGTAGATATAATTTATTTGTCATTCATTTTTGGTGTTTTAACTTTGCGGCTTATTGACGAAGAAACGTGAAATTTCGTGATGGAGAAAAAACATATTTAATATATTTACATCTAGTTTACCATAATTCAATGTGAAAAACGTAAATATAAATAAATTTGAGTTTGATTATTTAATTTTAATTTTTACCTATATCATATGAAATATATATCATGGACTATAGTCTTTTAAGTTTGTTTTTTAGTGGGAAAAAACCTAAATTTTTTGGATGGAGTTCAAAATTAAAATATAATTAATTTTTTACACCTACTATAGTCTATTATGTTTGGTGCTCAGTGATACAAAACCTAAGACTTTGGGATGGTGAAGAAAAATATTGAATATTTTTAGACCTAATATACCATAAGTAAATTTGAATACACTAAATATGAACAATATTGAGCTTTAATATTTAATTTTAATTGTTATGCATATGTATAAATTAAGGGTCATTCATTTGTAGTCTATTTACTTAGTTTCTTAGAGGTGAAGAAACCAAAATTTTGGTGTTGGAGAAGAAGAAAAACATAATTTTTTTTATATGTATTATACCATAATACAATGTGATTATGGTGAATACGAATAACATTGAGATTGAATATTTTATTATAGTGATTACCCATGTAGATATAATTTATTTGTCATTCATTTTTGGTGTTTTAACTGTGCGGCTTATTAACGAAGAAACGTGAAATTTTGTGATGGTGAAAAAACATATTTAATATATTTACATCAAGTTTACCATAATTCAATGTGAAAAAGGTAAATATAAATAAATTTGAGTTTGATTATTTAATTTTAATTTTTACCTATATTATATGAAATATAAGTCATGGACTATAGTCTTTTAAGTTTGTTTTTTAGTGGGAAAAAACCTAAAATTTTTTGATGGAGTTCAAAAATAAAATATAATTAATTTTTTACACCTACTATAGTCTATTATGTTTGGCGCTCAGTGATTAAAAACCTAAGACTTTGGGATGGTGAAGAAAAATATTGAATATTTTTAGACCTAATATACCATAAGTCAATGTGAATACACTAAATATGAACAATATTGAGCTTGAATATTTAATTTTAATTGTTATGCATATGTATAAATTAAGGGTCATTCATTTGTAGTCTATTTACTTAGTTTCTTAGAGGTGAAGTAACCAAAATGTTGGTGTTGGAGAAGAAGAAAAACATATTTTTTTTTACATGTATTATACCATAATACAATGTGATTATGGTGAATACGAATAACATTGAGATTGAATATTTTATTATAGTGATTACCCATGTAGATATAATTTATTTGTCATTCATTTTTGGTGTTTTAACTGTGCGGCTTATTGACGAAGAAACGTGAAATTTCGTGATGGAGAAAAAACATATTTAATATATTTACATCTAGTTTACCATAATTCAATGTGAAAAAGGTAAATATAAATAAATTTGAGTTTGATTATTTAATTTTAATTTTTACCTATATTATATGAAATATAAGTCATGGACTATAGTCTTTTAAGTTTGTTTTTTAGTGGGAAAAAACCTAAAATTTTTTGATGGAGTTCAAAAATAAAATATAATTAATTTTTTACACCTACTATAGTCTATTATGTTTGGCGCTCAGTGATAAAAAACCTAAGACTTTGGGATGGTGAAGAAAAATATTGAATATTTTTAGACCTAATATACCATAAGTCAATGTGAATACACTAAATATGAACAATATTGAGCTTGAATATTTAATTTTAATTGTTATGCATATGTATAAATTAAGGGTCCTTCATTTGTAGTCTATTTACTTAGTTTCTTAGAGGTGAAGAAACCAAAATGTTGGTGTTGGAGAAGAAGAAAAACATATTTTTTTTTACATGTATTATACCATAATACAATGTGATTATGGTGAATACGAATAACATTGAGATTGAATATTTTATTATAGTGATTACCCATGTAGATATAATTTATTTGTCATTCATTTTTGGTGTTTTAACTCTGCGGCTTATTGACGAAGAAACGTGAAATTTCGTGATGGAGAAAAAACATATTTAATATATTTACATCTAGTTTACCATAATTCAATGTGAAAAAGGTAAATATCAATAAATTTGAGTTTGATTATTTAATTTTAATTTTTACCTATATTATATGAAATATAAGTCATGGACTATAGTCTTTTAAGTTTGTTTTTTAGTGGGAAAAAACCTAAAAATTTTTGGATGGAGTTCAAAAATAAAATATAATAAATTTTTTACACCTACTATAGTCTATTATGTTTGGCGCTCAGTGATAAAAAACCTAAGACTTTGGGATGGTGAAGAAAAATATTGAATATTTTTAGACCTAATATACCATAAGTCAATGTGAATGCACTAAATATGAACAATATTGAGCTTGAATATTTAATTTTAATTGTTATGCATATGTATAAATTAAGGGTCATTCATTTGTAGTCTATTTACTTAGTTTCTTAGAGGTGAAGAAACCAAAATGTTGGTGTTGGAGAAGAAGAAAAACATATTTTTTTTTTACATGTATTATACCATAATACAATGTGATTATGGTGAATACGAATAACATTGAGATTGAATATTTTATTATAGTGATTACCCATGTAGATATAATTTATTTGTCATTCATTTTTGGTGTTTTAACTTTGCGGCTTATTGACGAAGAAACGTGAAATTTCGTGATGGAGAAAAAACATATTTAATATATTTACATCTAGTTTACCATAATTCAATGTGAAAAACGTAAATATAAATAAATTTGAGTTTGATTATTTAATTTTAATTTTTACCTATATCATATGAAATATATATCATGGACTATAGTCTTTTAAGTTTGTTTTTTAGTGGGAAAAAACCTAAATTTTTTGGATGGAGTTCAAAATTAAAATATAATTAATTTTTTACACCTACTATAGTCTATTATGTTTGGTGCTCAGTGATACAAAACCTAAGACTTTGGGATGGTGAAGAAAAATATTGAATATTTTTAGACCTAATATACCATAAGTAAATGTGAATACACTAAATATGAACAATATTGAGCTTGAATATTTAATTTTAATTGTTATGCATATGTTTAAATTAAGGGTCATTCATTTGTAGTCTATTTACTTAGTTTCTTAGAGGTGAAGAAACCAAAATTTTGGTGTTGGAGAAGAAGAAAAACATAATTTTTTTTATATGTATTATACCATAATACAATGTGATTATGGTGAATACGAATAACATTGAGATTGAATATTTTATTATAGTGATTACCCATGTAGATATAATTTATTTGTCATTCATTTATGGTGTTTTAACTCTGCGGCTTATTAACGAAGAAACGTGAAATTTTGTGATGGTGAAAAAAACATATTTAATATATTTACATCAAGTTTACCATAATTCAATGTGAAAAAGGTAAATATAAATCAATTTGAGTTTGATTATTTATTTTTTAATTTTTACCTATATCATATGAAATATATGTCATGGACTATAGTCTTTTAAGTTTGTTTTTTAGTGGGAAAAAACCTAAAATTTTTGCATGGAGTTCAAAAATATAATATAATTAATTTTTTACACCTACTATAGTCTATTATGTTTGGTGCTCGGTGATAAAAAACCTAAGACTTTGGGATGGTGAAGAAAAATATTGAATATTTTTAGACCTAATATACCATAAGTCAATGTGAATACACTAAATATGAACAATATTGAGCTTGAATATTTAATTTTAATTGTTATGCATATGTATAAATTAAGGGTCATTCATTTGTAGTCTATTTACTTAGTTTCTTAGAGGTGAAGAAACCAAAATTTTGGTGTTGGAGAAGAAGAAAAACATAATTTTTTTTATATGTATTATACCATAATACAATGTGATTATGGTGAATACGAATAACATTGAGATTGAATATTTTGTTATAGTGATTACCCATGTAGATATAATTTATTTGTCATTCATTTTTGGTGTTTTAACTCTGCGACTTATTGACGAAAAAACGTGAAATTTTGTGATGGTGAAAAAACATATTTAATATATTTACATCTAGTTTACCATAATTCAATGTGAAAAAGGTAAATATAAATCAATTTGAGTTTGATTATTTATTTTTTAATTTTTACCTATATCATATGAAATATATGTCATGGACTATAGTCTTTTAAGTTTGTTTTTTAGTGGAAAAAACCTAAAATTTTTGCATGGAGTTCAAAAATATAATATAATTAATTTTTTACACCTACTATAGTCTATTATGTTTGGTGCTCAGTGATAAAAAACCTAAGACTTTGGGATGGTGAAGAAAAATATTGAATATTTTTAGACCTAATATACCATAAGTCAATGTGAATACACTAAATATGAACAATATTGAGCTTGATTATTTAATTTTAATTGTTATGCATATGTATAAATTAAGGGTCATTCATTTGTAGTCTATTTACTTAGTTTCTTAGAGGTGAAGAAACCAAAATTTTGGTGTTGGAAAAGAAGAAAAACATAATTATTTTTACATGTATTATACCATAATACAATGTGATTATGGTGAATACGAATAACATTGAGATTGAATATTTTGTTATAGTGATTACCCATGTAGATATAATTTATTTGTCATTCATTTTTGGTGTTTTAACTGTGCGACTTATTGACAAAGAAACGTGAAATTTCGTGATGGAGAAAAAACATATTTAATATATTTACATCTAGTTTACCATAATTCAATGTGAAAAAGGTAAATATAAATAAATTTGAGTTTGATTATTTAATTTTAATTTTTACCTATATTATATGAAATATAAGTCATGGACTATAGTCTTTTAAGTTTGTTTTTTAGTGGGAAAAAACCTAAAATTTTTTGATGGAGTTCAAAAATAAAATATAATTAATTTTTTTACACCTACTATAGTCTATTATGTTTGGCGCTCAGTGATAAAAAACCTAAGACTTTGGGATGGTGAAGAAAAATATCGAATATTTTTAGACCTAATATACCATAAGTCAATGTGAATACACTAAATATGAACAATATTGAGCTTGAATATTTAATTTTAATTGTTATGCATATGTATAAATTAAGGGTCCTTCATTTGTAGTCTATTTACTTAGTTTCTTAGAGGTGAAGAAACCAAAATGTTGGTGTTGGAGAAGAAGAAAAAAATAATTTTTTTACATGTATTATACCATAATACAATGTGATTATGGTGAATACGAATAACATTGAGATTGAATATTATATTATAGTGATTACCCATGTAGATATAATTTATTTGTCATTCATTTATAGTCTTTTAACTCTGCGACTTATTGACGAAGAAACGTGAAATTTTGTGATGGTGAAAAAACATATTTAATATATTTACATCTAGTTTACCATAATTCAATGTGAAAAAGGTAAATATAAATAAATTTGAGTTTGATTATTTAATTTTAATTTTTACCTATATTATATGAAATATAAGTCATGGACTATAGTCTTTTAAGTTTGTTTTTTAGTGGGAAAAAACCTAAAAAGTTTTGATGGAGTTCAAAATCAAAATATAATTAATTTTTTACACCTACTATAGTCTATTATGTTTGGCGCTCAGTGATAAAAAACCTAAGACTTTGGGATGGTGAAGAAAAATATTGAATATTTTTAGACCTAATATACCATAAGTCAATGTGAATACACTAAATATGAACAATATTGAGCTTGAATATTTAATTTTAATTGTTATGCATATGTATAAATTAAGGGTCATTCATTTGTAGTCTATTTACTTAGTTTCTTAGAGGTGAAGAAACCAAAATGTTGGTGTTGGAGAAGAAGAAAAACATATTTTTTTTTACATGTATTATACCATAATACAATGTGATTATGGTGAATACGAATAACATTGAGATTGAATATTTTATTATAGTGATTACCCATGTAGATATAATTTATTTGTCATTCATTTTTGGTGTTTTAACTCTGCGGCTTATTGACGAAGAAACGTGAAATTTCGTGATGGAGAAAAAAACATATTTAATATATTTACATCTAGTTTACCATAATTCAATGTGAAAAAGGTAAATATAAATAAATTTGAGTTTGATTATTTAGTTTTAATTTTTACCTATATCATATGAAATATATGTCATGGACTATAGTCTTTTAAGTTTGTTTTTTAGTGGGAAAAAACTTAAATTTTTTGGATGGAGTTCAAAAATAAAATATAATTAATTTTTTACACCTACTATAGTCTATTATGTTTGGTGCTCAGTGATAAAAAACCTAAGACTTTGGGATGGTGAAGAAAAATATTGAATATTTTTAGACCTAATATACCATAAGTCAATGTGAATACACTAAATATGAACAATATTGAGCTTGAATATTTAATTTTAATTGTTATGCATATGTATAAATTAAGGGTCATTCATTTGTAGTCTATTTACTTAGTTTCTTAGAGGTGAAGAAACCAAAATGTTGGTGTTGGAGAAGAAGAAAAACATATTTTTTTTACATGTATTATACCATAATACAATGTGATTATGGTGAATACGAATAACATTGAGATTGAATATTTTATTATAGTGATTACCCATGTAGATATAATTTATTTGTCATTCATTTTTGGTGTTTTAACTCTGCGGCTTATTGACGAAGAAACGTGAAATTTCGTGATGGAGAAAAAACATATTTAATATATTTACATCTAGTTTACCATAATTCAATGTGAAAAAGGTAAATATAAATAAATTTGAGTTTGATTATTTAATTTTAATTTTTACCTATATCATATGAAATATATGTCATGGACTATAGTCTTTTAAGTTTGTTTTTTAGTGGGAAAAAACTTAAATTTTTTGGATGGAGTTCAAAAATAAAATATAATTAATTTTTTACACCTACTATAGTCTATTATGTTTGGTGCTCAGTGATAAAAAACCTAAGACTTTGGGATGGTGAAGAAAAATATTGAATATTTTTAGACCTAATATACCATAAGTCAATGTGAATACACTAAATATGAACAATATTGAGCTTCAATATTTAATTTTAATTGTTATGCATATGTATAAATTAAGGGTCATTCATTTGTAGTCTATTTACTTAGTTTCTTAGAGGTGAAGAAACCAAAATGTTGGTGTTGGAAAAGAAGAAAAACATAATTATTTTTACATGTATTATACCATAATACAATGTGATTATGGTGAATACGAATAACTTTGAGATTGAATATTTTATTATAGTGATTACCCATGTAGATATAATTTATTTGTCATTCATTTTTGGTGTTTTAACTCTGCGGCTTATTGACGAAGAAACGTGAAATTTCGTGATGGAGAAAAAACATATTTAATATATTTACATCTAGTTTACCATAATTCAATGTGAAAAAGGTAAATATAAATAAATTTGAGTTTGATTATTTAATTTTAATTTTTACCTATATCACATGAAATATATGTCATGGACTATAGTCTTTTAAGTTTGTTTTTTAGTGGGAAAAAACCTAAAATTTTTGGATGGAGTTCAAAAATAAAATATAATTAATTTTTTACACCTACTATAGTCTATTATGTTTGGTGCTCAGTGATTAAAAACCTAAGACTTTGGGATGGTGAAGAAAAATATTGAATATTTTTAGACCTAATATACCATAAGTCAATGTGAATACACTAAATATGAACAATATTGAGCTTGATTATTTAATTTTAATTGTTATGCATATGTATAAATTAAGGGTCATTCATTTGTAGTCTATTTACTTAGTTTCTTAGAGGTGAAGAAACCAAAATTTTGGTGTTGGAGAAGAAGAAAAACATAATTATTTTTTACATGTATTATACCATAATACAATGTGATTATGGTGAATACGAATAACATTGAGATTGAATATTTTATTATAGTGATTACCCATGTAGATATAATTTATTTGTCATTCATTTTTGGTGTTTTAACTGTGCGGCTTATTGACGAAGAAACGTGAAATTTCGTGATGGAGAAAAAACATATTTAATATATTTACATCTAGTTTACCATAATTCAATGTGAAAAAGGTAAATATAAATAAATTTGAGTTTGATTATTTAATTTTAATTTTTACCTATATTATATGAAATATAAGTCATGGACTATAGTCTTTTAAGTTTGTTTTTTAGTGGGAAAAAACCTAAAATTTTTTGATGGAGTTCAAAAATAAAATATAATTAATTTTTTACACCTACTATAGTCTATTATGTTAGGCGCTCAGTGATAAAAAACCTAAGACTTTGGGATGGTGAAGAAAAATATTGAATATTTTTAGACCTAATATAACATAAGTCAATGTGAATGCACTAAATATGAACAATATTGAGCTTGAATATTTAATTTTAATTGTTATGCATATGTATAAATTAAGGGTCATTCATTTGTAGTCTATTTACTTAGTTTCTTAGAGGTGAAGAAACCAAAATGTTGGTGTTGGAGAAGAAGAAAAACATAATTTTTTTTACATGTATTATACCATAATACAATGTGATTATGGTGAATACGAATAACATTGAGATTGAATATTTTATTATAGTGATTACCCATGTAGATATAATTTATTTGTCATTCATTTTTGGTGTTTTAACTCTGCGGCTTATTGACGAAGAAACGTGAAATTTCGTGATGGAGAAAAAACATATTTAATATATTTACATCTAGTTTACCATAATTCAATGTGAAAAAGGTAAATATAAATAAATTTGAGTTTGATTATTTAGTTTTAATTTTTACCTATATCATATGAAATATATGTCATGGACTATAGTCTTTTAAGTTTGTTTTTTAGTGGGAAAAAACTTAAATTTTTTGGATGGAGTTCAAAAATAAAATATAATTAATTTTTTACACCTACTATAGTCTATTATGTTTGGTGCTCAGTGATAAAAAACCTAAGACTTTGGGATGGTGAAGAAAAATATTGAATATTTTTAGACCTAATATACCATAAGTCAATGTGAATACACTAAATATGAACAATATTGAGCTTGAATATTTAATTTTAATTGTTATGCATATGTATAAATTAAGGGTCATTCATTTGTAGTCTATTTACTTAGTTTCTTAGAGGTGAAGAAACCAAAATGTTGGTGTTGGAGAAGAAGAAAAACATAATTATTTTTACATGTATTATACCATAATACAATGTGATTATGGTGAATACGAATAACATTGAGATTGAATATTTTATTATAGTGATTACCCATGTAGATATAATTTATTTGTCATTCATTTTTGTTGTTTTAACTCTGCGGCTTATTGACGAAGAAACGTGAAATTTCGTGATGGAGAAAAAACATATTTAATATATTTACATCTAGTTTACCATAATTCAATGTGAAAAAGGTAAATATAAATAAATTTGAGTTTGATTATTTAGTTTTAATTTTTACCTATATCATATGAAATATATGTCATGGACTATAGTCTTTTAAGTTTGTTTTTTAGTGGGAAAAAACTTAAATTTTTTGGATGGAGTTCAAAAATAAAATATAATTAATTTTTTACACCTACTATAGTCTATTATGTTTGGTGCTCAGTGATAAAAAATCTAAGACTTTGGGATGGTGAAGAAAAATATTGAATATTTTTAGACCTAATATACCATAAGTCAATGTGAATACACTAAATATGAACAATATTGAGCTTGAATATTTAATTTTAATTGTTATGCATATGTATAAATTAAGGGTCATTCATTTGTAGTCTATTTACTTAGTTTCTTAGAGGTGAAGAAACCAAAATGTTGGTGTTGGAGAAGAAGAAAAACATAATTATTTTTACATGTATTATACCATAATACAATGTGATTATGGTGAATACGAATAACATTGAGATTGAATATTTTATTATAGTGATTACCCATGTAGATATAATTTATTTGTCATTCATTTTTGGTGTTTTAATTCTGCGGCTTATTGACGAAGAAACGTGAAATTTCGTGATGGAGAAAAAACATATTTAATATATTTACATCTAGTTTACCATAATTCAATGTGAAAAAGGTAAATATAAATAAATTTGAGTTTGATTATTTAATTTTAATTTTTACCTATATCATATGAAATATATGTCATGGACTATAGTCTTTTAAGTTTGTTTTTTAGCGGGAAAAAACTTAAATTTTTTGGATGGAGTTCAAAAATAAAATATAATTAATTTTTTACACCTACTATAGTCTATTATGTTTGGTGCTCAGTGATTAAAAACCTAAGACTTTGGGATGGTGAAGAAAAATATTGAATATTTTTAGACCTAATATACCATAAGTCAATGTGAATACACTAAATATGAACAATATTGAGCTTGAATATTTAATTTTAATTGTTATGCATATGTATAAATTAAGGGTCATTCATTTGTAGTCTATTTACTTAGTTTCTTAGAGGTGAAGAAACCAAAATGTTGGTGTTGGAGAAGAAGAAAAACATAATTATTTTTACATGTATTATACCATAATACAATGTGATTATGGTGAATACGAATAACATTGAGATTGAATATTTTATTATAGTGATTACCCATGTAGATATAATTTATTTGTCATTCATTTTTGTTGTTTTAACTCTGCGGCTTATTGACGAAGAAACGTGAAATTTCGTGATGGAGAAAAAAACATATTTAATATATTTACATCTAGTTTACCATAATTCAATGTGAAAAAGGTAAATATAAATAAATTTGAGTTTGATTATTTAGTTTTAATTTTTACCTATATCATATGAAATATATGTCATGGACTATAGTCTTTTAAGTTTGTTTTTTAGTGGGAAAAAACTTAAATTTTTTGGATGGAGTTCAAAAATAAAATATAATTAAATTTTTACACCTACTATAGTCTATTATGTTTGGTGCTCAGTGATAAAAAACCTAAGACTTTGGGATGGTGAAGAAAAATATTGAATATTTTTAGACCTAATATACCATAAGTCAATGTGAATACACTAAATATGAACAATATTGAGCTTGAATATTTAATTTTAATTGTTATGCATATGTATAAATTAAGGGTCATTCATTTGTAGTCTATTTACTTAGTTTCTTAGAGGTGAAGAAACCAAAATGTTGGTGTTGGAGAAGAAGAAAAACATAATTATTTTTACATGTATTATACCATAATACAATGTGATTATGGTGAATACGAATAACATTGAGATTGAATATTTTATTATAGTGATTACCCATGTAGATATAATTTATTTGTCATTCATTTTTGGTGTTTTAATTCTGCGGCTTATTGACGAAGAAACGTGAAATTTCGTGATGGAGAAAAAACATATTTAATATATTTACATCTAGTTTACCATAATTCAATGTGAAAAAGGTAAATATAAATAAATTTGAGTTTGATTATTTAATTTTAATTTTTACCTATATCATATGAAATATATGTCATGGACTATAGTCTTTTAAGTTTGTTTTTTAGTGGGAAAAAAACTTAAATTTTTTGGATGGAGTTCAAAAATAAAATATAATTAATTTTTTACACCTACTATAGTCTATTATGTTTGGTGCTCAGTGATTAAAAACCTAAGACTTTGGGATGGTGAAGAAAAATATTGAATATTTTTAGACCTAATATACCATAAGTCAATGTGAATACACTAAATATGAACAATATTGAGCTTGATTATTTAATTTTAATTGTTATGCATATGTATAAATTAAGGGTCATTCATTTGTAGTCTATTTACTTAGTTTCTTAGAGGTGAAGAAACCAAAATTTTGGTGTTGGAGAAGAAGAAAAACATAATTATTTTTTACATGTATTATACCATAATACAATGTGATTATGGTGAATACGAATAACATTGAGATTGAATATTTTATTATAGTGATTACCCATCTGT
The DNA here is from genome assembly GCA_963859935.3 of Lathyrus sativus. NCBI lineage: Eukaryota > Viridiplantae > Streptophyta > Magnoliopsida > Fabales > Fabaceae > Lathyrus > Lathyrus sativus. Next base: position 21,675 of record CAWUDS030005888.1, on the reverse strand, counting down.
TAGATATAATTTATTTGTCATTCATTTTTGGTGTTTTAACTGTGCGGCTTATTGACGAAGAAACGTGAAATTTCGTGATGGAGAAAAAACATATTTAATATATTTACATCTAGTTTACCATAATTCAATGTGAAAAAGGTAAATATAAATAAATTTGAGTTTGATTATTTAATTTTAATTTTTAGCTATATTATATGAAATATAAGTCATGGACTATAGTCTTTTAAGTTTGTTTTTTAGTGGGAAAAAACCTAAAATTTTTTGATGGAGTTCAAAAATAAAATATAATTAATTTTTTACACCTACTATAGTCTTTTATGTTAGGCGCTCAGTGATAAAAAAACCTAAGACTTTGGGATGGTGAAGAAAAATATTGAATATTTTTAGACCTAATATAACATAAGTCAATGTGAATGCACTAAATATGAACAATATTGAGCTTGAATATTTAATTTTAATTGTTATGCATATGTATAAATTAAGGGTCATTCATTTGTAGTCTATTTACTTAGTTTCTTAGAGGTGAAGAAACCAAAATGTTGGTGTTGGAGAAGAAGAAAAACATAATTTTTTTTACATGTATTATACCATAATACAATGTGATTATGGTGAATACGAATAACATTGAGATTGAATATTTTATTATAGTGATTACCCATGTAGATATAATTTATTTGTCATTCATTTTTGGTGTTTTAACTCTGCGGCTTATTGACGAAGAAACGTGAAATTTCGTGATGGAGAAAAAACATATTTAATATATTTACATCTAGTTTACCATAATTCAATGTGAAAAAGGTAAATATAAATAAATTTGAGTTTGATTATTTAGTTTTAATTTTTACCTATATCATATGAAATATATGTCATGGACTATAGTCTTTTAAGTTTGTTTTTTAGTGGGAAAAAACTTAAATTTTTTGGATGGAGTTCAAAAATAAAATATAATTAATTTTTTACACCTACTATAGTCTATTATGTTTGGTGCTCAGTGATAAAAAACCTAAGACTTTGGGATGGTGAAGAAAAATATTGAATATTTTTAGACCTAATATACCATAAGTCAATGTGAATGCACTAAATATGAACAATATTGAGCTTGAATATTTAATTTTAATTGTTATGCATATGTATAAATTAAGGGTCATTCATTTGTAGTCTATTTACTTAGTTTCTTAGAGGTGAAGAAACCAACATGTTGGTGTTGGAGAAGAAGAAAAACATAATTATTTTTACATGTATTATACCATAATACAATGTGATTATGGTGAATACGAATAACATTGAGATTGAATATTTTATTATAGTGATTACCCATGTAGATATAATTTATTTGTCATTCATTTTTGGTGTTTTAACTCTGCGGCTTATTGACGAAGAAACGTGAAATTTCATGATGGAGAAAAAACATATTTAATATATTACATCTAGTTTACCATAATTCAATGTGAAAAAGGTAAATATAAATAAATTTGAGTTTGATTATTTAGTTTTAATTTTTACCTATATCATATGAAATATATGTCATGGACTATAGTCTTTTAAGTTTGTTTTTTAGTGGGAAAAAACTTAAATTTTTTGGATGGAGTTCAAAAATAAAAATATAATTAATTTTTTTACACCTAGTATAGTCTATTATGTTTGGTGCTCAGTGATAAAAAAACCTAAGACTTTGGGATGGTGAAGAAAAATATTGAATATTTTTAGACCTAATATACCATAAGTCAATGTGAATACACTAAATATGAACAATATTGAGCTTGAATATTTAATTTTAATTGTTATGCATATGTATAAATTAAGGGTCATTCATTTGTAGTCTATTTACTTAGTTTCTTAGAGGTGAAGAAACCAAAATGTTGGTGTTGGAGAAGAAGAAAAAACATAATTATTTTTACATGTATTATACCATAATACAATGTGATTATGGTGAATACGAATAACATTGAGATTGAAATATTTTATTATAGTGATTACCCATGTAGATATAATTTATTTGTCATTCATTTTTGGTGTTTTAACTCTGCGGCTTATTGACGAAGAAACGTGAAATTTCGTGATGGAGAAAAAACATATTTAATATATTTACATCTAGTTTACCATAATTCAATGTGAAAAAGGTAAATATAAATAAATTTGAGTTTGATTATTTAATTTTAATTTTTACCTATATCATATGAAATATATGTCATGGACTATAGTCTTTTAAGTTTGTTTTTTTAGTGGGAAAAAAACCTAAAATTTTTGGATGGAGTTCAAAAATAAAATATAATTAATTTTTTACACCTACTATAGTCTATTATGTTTGGTGCTCAGTGATTAAAAACCTAAGACTTTGGATGGTGAAGAAAAATATTGAATATTTTTAGACCTAATATACCATAAGTCAATGTGAATACACTAAATATGAACAATATTGAGCTTGATTATTTAATTTTAATTGTTATGCATATGTATAAATTAAGGGTCATTCATTTGTAGTCTATTTACTTAGTTTCTTAGAGGTGAAGAAACCAAAATTTTGGTGTTGGAGAAGAAGAAAAACATAATTATTTTTACATGTATTATACCATAATACAATGTGATTATGGTGAATACGAATAACTTTGAGATTGAATATTTTATTATAGTGATTACCCATGTAGATATAATTTATTTGTCATTCATTTTTGGTGTTTTAACTGTGCGGCTTATTGACGAAGAAACGTGAAATTTCGTGATGGAGAAAAAACATATTTAATATATTTACATCTAGTTTACCATAATTCAATGTGAAAAAGGTAAATATAAATAAATTTGAGTTTGATTATTTAATTTTAATTTTTACCTATATTATATGAAATATAAGTCATGGACTATAGTCTTTTAAGTTTGTTTTTTAGTGGGAAAAAACCTAAAAATTTTTGATGGAGTTCAAAAATAAAATATAATTAATTTTTTACACCTACTATAGTCTATTATGTTTGGCGCTCAGTGATAAAAAACCTAAGACTTTGGGATGGTGAAGAAAAATATTGAATATTTTTAGACCTAATATACCATAAGTCAATGTGAATAAACTAAATATGAACAATATTGAGCTTGAATATTTAATTTTAATTGTTATGCATATGTATAAATTAAGGGTCATTCATTTGTAGTCTATTTACTTAGTTTCTTAGAGGTGAAGAAACCAAAATGTTGGTGTTGGAGAAGAAGAAAAACATAATTATTTTTACATGTATTATACCATAATACAATGTGATTATGGTGAATACGAATAACATTGAGATTGAATATTTTATTATAGTGATTACCCATGTAGATATAATTTATTTGTCATTCATTTTTGGTGTTTTAACTCTGCGGCTTATTGACGAAGAAACGTGAAATTTCGTGATGGAGAAAAAACATATTTAATATATTTACATCTAGTTTACCATAATTCAATGTGAAAAAGGTAAATATAAATAAATTTGAGTTTGATTATTTAGTTTTAATTTTTACCTATATCATATGAAATATATGTCATGGACTATAGTCTTTTAAGTTTGTTTTTTAGTGGGAAAAAACTTAAATTTTTTGGATGGAGTTCAAAAATAAAATATAATTAATTTTTTACACCTACTATAGTCTATTATGTTTGGTGCTCAGTGATAAAAAACCTAAGACTTTGGGATGGTGAAGAAAAATATTGAATATTTTTAGACCTAATATACCATAAGTCAATGTGAATGCACTAAATATGAACAATATTGAGCTTGAATATTTAATTTTAATTGTTATGCATATGTATAAATTAAGGGTCATTCATTTGTAGTCTATTTACTTAGTTTCTTAGAGGTGAAGAAACCAAAATGTTGGTGTTGGAGAAGAAGAAAAACATAATTATTTTTACATGTATTATACCATAATACAATGTGATTATGGTGAATACGAATAACATTGAGATTGAATATTTTATTATAGTGATTACCCATGTAGATATAATTTATTTGTCATTCATTTTTGGTGTTTTAACTCTGCGGCTTATTGACGAAGAAACGTGAAATTTCATGATGGAGAAAAAACATATTTAATATATTTACATCTAGTTTACCATAATTCAATGTGAAAAAGGTAAATATAAATAAATTTGAGTTTGATTATTTAGTTTTAATTTTTACCTATATCATATGAAATATATGTCATGGACTATAGTCTTTTAAGTTTGTTTTTTAGTGGGAAAAAACTTAAATTTTTTGGATGGAGTTCAAAAATAAAATATAATTAATTTTTTACACCTAGTATAGTCTATTATGTTTGGTGCTCAGTGATAAAAAACCTAAGACTTTGGGATGGTGAAGAAAAATATTGAATATTTTTAGACCTAATATACCATAAGTCAATGTGAATACACTAAATATGAACAATATTGAGCTTGAATATTTAATTTTAATTGTTATGCATATGTGTAAATTAAGGGTCATTCATTTGTAGTCTATTTACTTAGTTTCTTAGAGGTGAAGAAACCAAAATGTTGGTGTTGGAGAAGAAGAAAAACATAATTATTTTTACATGTATTATACCATAATACAATGTGATTATGGTGAATACGAATAACATTGAGATTGAATATTTTATTATAGTGATTACCCATGTAGATATAATTTATTTGTCATTCATTTTTGGTGTTTTAACTCTGCGGCTTATTGACGAAGAAACGTGAAATTTCGTGATGGAGAAAAAACATATTTAATATATTTACATCTAGTTTACCATAATTCAATGTGAAAAAGGTAAATATAAATAAATTTGAGTTTGATTATTTAATTTTAATTTTTACCTATATCATATGAAATATATGTCATGGACTATAGTCTTTTAAGTTTGTTTTTTAGTGGGAAAAAACCTAAAATTTTTGGATGGAGTTCAAAAATAAAATATAATTAATTTTTTACACCTACTACAGTCTATTATGTTTGGTGCTCAGTGATTAAAAACCTAAGACTTTGGGATGGTGAAGAAAAATATTGAATATTTTTAGACCTAATATACCATAAGTCAATGTGAATAAATACACTAAATATGAACAATATTGAGCTTGATTATTTAATTTTAATTGTTATGCATATGTATAAATTAAGGGTCATTCATTTGTAGTCTATTTACTTAGTTTCTTAGAGGTGAAGAAACCAAAATTTTGGTGTTGGAGAAGAAGAAAAACATAATTATTTTTACATGTATTATACCATAATACAATGTGATTATGGTGAATACGAATAACTTTGAGATTGAATATTTTATTATAGTGATTACCCATGTAGATATAATTTATTTGTCATTCATTTTTGGTGTTTTAACTGTGCGGCTTATTGACGAAGAAACGTGAAATTTCGTGATGGAGAAAAAAACATATTTAATATATTTACATCTAGTTTTACCATAATTCAATGTGAAAAAGGTAAATATAAATAAATTTGAGTTTGATTATTTAGTTTTAATTTTTACCTATATCATATGAAATATATGTCATGGACTATAGTCTTTTAAGTTTGTTTTTTAGTGGGAAAAAACTTAAATTTTTTGGATGGAGTTCAAAAATAAAATATAATTAATTTTTTACACCTAGTATAGTCTATTATGTTTGGTGCTCAGTGATAAAAAACCTAAGACTTTGGGATGGTGAAGAAAAATATTGAATATTTTTAGGACCTAATATACCATAAGTCAATGTGAATACACTAAATATGAACAATATTGAGCTTGAATATTTAATTTTAATTGTTATGCATATGTATAAATTAAGGGTCATTCATTTGTAGTCTATTTACTTAGTTTCTTAGAGGTGAAGAAACCAAAATGTTGGTGTTGGAGAAGAAGAAAAACATAATTATTTTTACATGTATTATACCATAATACAATGTGATTATGGTGAATACGAATAACATTGAGATTGAATATTTTATTATAGTGATTACCCATGTAGATATAATTTATTTGTCATTCATTTTGGTGTTTTAACTCTGCGGCTTATTGACGAAGAAACGTGAAATTTCGTGATGGAGAAAAAACATATTTAATATATTTACATCTAGTTTACCATAATTCAATGTGAAAAAGGTAAATATAAATAAATTTGAGTTTGATTATTTAATTTTAATTTTTACCTATATCATATGAAATATATGTCATGGACTATAGTCTTTTAAGTTTGTTTTTTAGTGGGAAAAAACCTAAAATTTTTGGATGGAGTTCAAAAATAAAATATAATTAATTTTTTACACCTACTATAGTCTATTATGTTTGGTGCTCAGTGATTAAAAACCTAAGACTTTGGGATGGTGAAGATAAATATTGAATATTTTTAGACCTAATATACCATAAGTCAATGTGAATACACTAAATATGAACAAATATTGAGCTTGATTATTTAATTTTAATTGTTATGCATATGTATAAATTAAGGGTCATTCATTTGTAGTCTATTTACTTAGTTTCTTAGAGGTGAAGAAACCAAAATTTTGGTGTTGGAGAAGAAGAAAAACATAATTATTTTTACATGTATTATACCATAATACAATGTGATTATGGTGAATACGAATAACTTTGAGATTGAATATTTTATTATAGTGATTACCCATGTAGATATAATTTATTTGTCATTCATTTTTGGTGTTTTAACTGTGCGGCTTATTGACGAAGAAACGTGAAATTTCGTGATGGAGAAAAAACATATTTAATATATTTACATCTAGTTTACCATAATTCAATGTGAAAAAGGTAAATATAAATAAATTTGAGTTTGATTATTTAATTTTAATTTTTACCTATATTATATGAAATATAAGTCATGGACTATAGTCTTTTAAGTTTGTTTTTTAGTGGGAAAAAACCTAAAAATTTTTTTGATGGAGTTCAAAAATAAAATATAATTAATTTTTTACACCTACTATAGTCTATTATATTTGGCGCTCAGTGATAAAAAACCTAAGACTTTGGGATGGTGAAGAAAAATATTGAATATTTTTAGACCTAATATACCATAAGTCAATGTGAATACACTAAATATGAACAATATTGAGCTTGAATATTTAATTTTAATTGTTATGCATATGTATAAATTAAGGGTCATTCATTTGTAGTCTATTTACTTAGTTTCTTAGAGGTGAAGAAACCAAATGTTGGTGTTGGAGAAGAAGAAAAACATAATTATTTTTACATGTATTATACCATAATACAATGTGATTATGGTGAATACGAATAACATTGAGATTGAATATTTTATTATAGTGATTACCCATGTAGATATAATTTATTTGTCATTCATTTTTGGTGTTTTAATTCTGCGGCTTATTGACGAAGAAACGTGAAATTTCGTGATGGAGAAAAAACATATTTAATATATTTACATCTAGTTTACCATAATTCAATGTGAAAAAGGTAAATATAAATAAATTTGAGTTTGATTATTTAATTTTAATTTTTACCTATATTATATGAAATATAAGTCATGGACTATAGTCTTTTAAGTTTGTTTTTTAGTGGGAAAAAACCTAAAATTTTTTGATGGAGTTCAAAAATAAAATATAATTAATTTTTTACACCTACTATAGTCTATTATGTTAGGCGCTCAGTGATAAAAAACCTAAGACTTTGGGATGGTGAAGAAAAATATTGAATATTTTTAGACCTAATATAACATAAGTCAATGTGAATGCACTAAATATGAACAATATTGAGCTTAAATATTTAATTTTAATTGTTATGCATATGTATAAATTAAGGGTCATTCATTTGTTGTCTATTTACTTAGTTTCTGAGAGGTGAAGAAACCAAAATGTTGGTGTTGGAGAAGAAGAAAAACATAATTTTTTTTACATGTATTATACCATAATACAATGTGATTATGGTGAATACGAATAACATTGAGATTGAATATTTTATTATAGTGATTACCCATGTAGATATAATTTATTTGTCATTCATTTATAGTCTTTTAACTCTACGACTTATTGACGAAGAAACGTGAAATTTTTTGATGGTGAAAAAACATATTTAATATATTTACATCTAGTTTACCATAATTCAATGTGAAAAAAGGTAAATATAAATAAATTTGAGTTTGCTTATTTAATTTTAATTTTTACCTATATTATATGAAATATAAGTCATGGACTATAGTCCTTTTAAGTTTGTTTTTTAGTGGGAAAAAACCTAAAAATTTTGATGGAGTTCAAAAATAAAATATAATTAATTTTTTACACCTACTATAGTCTATTATGTTTGGCGCTCAGTCATAAAAAACCTAAGGACTTTGGGATGGTGAAGAAAAATATTGAATATTTTTAGACCTAATATACCATAAGTCAATGTGAATACACTAAATATAGACCCAATGCCAAATAGCCGCCAAAAAGCACAAGCCCGAAAACACAATATGTGCCGCGGCCACACCTTCGTAACTCCAAATACCCGAATTTGTTATAGTGCCTCCTGTAATATTCCAACCACCCCACGAATTGGTTATTCCTAAACGAGTCATGAAGGGTATAACGAACATACCCTGTCTCCACATTGGGTCAAGAACAGGGTCAGAGGGATCAAAAACTGCTAATTCATATAGAGCCATCGAACCGGCCCAACCAGCAACCAGAGCTGTATGCATTATATGGACAGAAAGTAAACGGCCGGGATCATTTAATACAACGGTATGAACACGATACCAAGGCAAACCCATGAAAATACCCCTTATATTAACAAAAAATAGACACTATGTAACTTTATTGCACTGTAAAAAACTATGCTTGCTATAGACCCTCCCCTTAATTAGTATTAGTAAATTATCTCACATTAAAGAATTTATATTTGTTCGAGTTTTTTAGAAACAAAGGAGCATTCTATTCGTAGGAACAAAAAGAAGCAGATCTATTCTATATCCGATAAGTAACAATACGCAATGGTGGTGGGGGTTTACTTTTTTTGATATGCGTGTTTATATCAGTGAATGCAGACAATGGATACTAATACAAGAACAACGAATCCTTTTTTTCTTCAAAATGAACATTCGTTGTTCTTATATTAGACACAAAAAGTCTACGTATGGGTCTTTCTTGGTTTCATTACAAAGATAGAGCTTTATATATATAAAATATAAAAAAATATATATATAAAATATAAAAAAAAAATGAAAAAATGGAAATATTTTCGTTTACTCAACTCATGTCATGAGTTGATCAATAAATCGGTTGATTTGGAATCATAGGCTGGGTAGATGTCACAGATGATGAATTGATTTCTTACCTATGTAACTATATTTTTCTTTTTGTTCATCCGTAATAATGGATTCATGAATCCATTATTTTCAATTGTATCTTTCAATTGGTATTTTTTGCTTACCTATTTGGATCTAAAAAAAAATGGAAACTTAGGAAAGTGCTTTATAAACATATGTATAAAAAGAATATATTTCATCTAGTTTCCTTATGCCCACTATAACCAGTTATTTAGGTTTTATACTAGCAGTTTTAACTATAACCGCAGGTATTTTTATCAGTCCTGAGTAAGATACGACTTATTTGATTTGCAATTTAGAGATGAATTGGAAATTGTAGAATATTTTGGATATTGATAGTTTCTTATCATATTTCCAATTCTTGGTCATTGAGATTCATGGTCAATATAAATTCATATTTAAGGATCGATATTATCCCCACCTTATTTTACTTTCAACCAAACTCAAATGATTGAAGTTTTTTCTATTTGGAATCGTGTTAGGTCTAATTCCTATTACTTTGGCTGGATTATTTGTAACGGCCTATTTACAATACCGACGTGGCGATCAGTTGGATATTTGATTTAGTACTGTCTCTTTTGTTTATTGACCTCCTATTTTTTTTTTAATCCTAATTGACAGGAGATCCAATTAACACTTTTTTTTTGATTAGACTAGACTGTTATCCCATTATTTTAGTCTCATTCTCCATCTCAGAAGAATGGTATCACGCTCTGTAGGATTTGAACCTACGACATCGGGTTTTGGAGACCCGCGTTCTACCGAACTGAACTAAGAGCGCTTTCTTTTCCTAAGAATTTTATGAAATGGCAATACATATTGCATGCATACAAACTCAATATGGAAAACTATTCATATAACTTGAGTATCTATGTCCAATTTGAATCGCTCAAAATTGATCTCTTGTTACTGCTCATACGATAACTAATCGTTAGGAATAGGGATGACAGGATTTGAACCTGTGACATTTTGTACCCAAAACAAACGCGCTACCAAGCTGCGCTACATCCCTTGACATAAGTTTCCAGTGTCATTCTAAAAAATTTTTGTCTTGTTTTCCACATTCTTCATTATATATGGAATATATCCTTCCTTTTTTTTTTGTTTTTTTTTTTTTTTACTTTCTTAGATCGATCATATAAAGAACAAATATTCTGATAGAATAGTTATATTCAATTAATATAAATAATTTTAAACCGGGAATAGATAGGATATATAAATAATAAGATACAAAGAGTATAATAACAAGAACAAAGAATATACAAATAAGAATAATATATATATATAATAGAATTTAGAATAATAGTCTATTATTCTAATTCTTATAAAAAAAGTACTCTATAAAAAAATATCTAATGAATTGTTGTACAATTCAATTTGGATTCGGACTTCCCCCGACAAATCCAAGTGATTTTATTAATAAAAAAACATGGAATCATATTCCTATATTCTGTATTATTAGGTATTCAAAATTACAAGAAAAAACGAAGGAGGATTGGAAATGCGAGATCTAAAAACATATCTCTCTGTGGCACCAGTGGCAAGTACTTTATGGTTCGCGGCTCTAGCGGGTCTCTTGATCGAAATCAATCGTTTATTCCCAGATGCATTGACATTCCCCTTTTTTGATTCTAGTTATTGGCACGGGAAAGGGTGACGAAGATTAGGGATCCAATAAAATATCTGTGATTCAATCCCTCTTCGTTGCTTTTTTTTATACTAGAATAATAAATTAAGGAAATTCAAAAAGGTGGATTGGGCCTCCGTGAAATTTTGAATTTTGCCCAGGTTTCGTTTAAATGGAATTGAATTAATACTTCAATTCCATTGCTATTAATAACTATTAGAATTCTGAATAGTCAGACCAGAAATGGAATTATTAGGGTAGGGGCAATAATATCATAAAAGATATTTAAATAAAAACAGAAATACTATACTGTAATTCGAAATATATTTCGAAAGCATTGTAGTAGTGAATTATTACTGTACTATATAAAATGAATTGGAACAAAATATTTCAGAATTTTATTTTGACTTATCAACTTATATTTTTTTTCGTTCCTTTTTTCTTCTTCCCTTCGATCTTAAAATCGAAGAGTTAAGTGAATAAAAAAAACCAAAGAGGCTCATGGCTAAGGGTAAAGATATCCGAATAACTGTTATTTTAGAATGTACTAGTTGTGATAAAAAGAGTGTTAATAAGGAATCGAGAGGTATTTCTCGATATATTACTCAAAAGAATCGACACAATACGCCTAGTCGATTGGAATTGAGAAAATTCTGTCCCTTTTGTTGCAAACATATGATTCACGCAGAGATCAAGAAATAGAGAAAATGGATTACTTGTGTATTACCCTTAGGAGGTAAATTGAAAAAATTAAATAACATAAAAATGAATTATATAGATATCAGAGAAATTATCTTCTCTATATTCTATAAATAAAATTCTATAACATGAAATTATATACATATATCATTATATAGGATCTATTTCCTTATATAAAAAATAAAATTTATTAAAAAAAAAAAAAAAAAATAAGAATATATATAACTAAAACAAATCCTTTGTTTTATAACAAACGGGATTTTCGGGTATAGGAATAAACAAACCATGGATAAATCTAAGCGACTGTTTGTTAAATCATCTAAGCTACTGTTTGTTAAATCGAAGAAGAAGAAATCAATTCGTAGGAGGTCGCCCCTAATCCAATTTGGGGATCGAATTGATTATAAAAACTTGAGTTTACTTTTCAAACTTGTCACTCGAGAAGGCAAAATTTTATCTAGACGTGTTAATAAATTGACCTTAAAACAACAACGATGGATTACGATTGCTATAAAACAAGCTCGTATTTTATCTTTGTTACCTTTTGGAAGTTCGTCACCTCTTCTTAAAATTGCAAAAAAAAAATATGAAAAAAAATATGAAAAAAAAAAAAAATATGAAAAAAGCAAGTCGATTACTAGAACTCCTGTTCTAAAAAAAAAAAATAGAGTTACTTTACTTCATTAATTGAATCTAAACTCAAAGTTTATGCGGATTGGTATTTTTTTTTGAGCGTGGTTTATTATTTTCATAATTCATATGAATTCTATTTTATCATACAAATCTCTTTTATTCTACCACCTTCCCGGAGTTCACTCTCCGGGAAGTTTTATTAATGATATCGTTGGCAATCGTAAAAAGACAATTCCCCTTTAATATAGCTATTTGTGCAACGATTTTACGATTAAGAAGCAATTGATTCTTGTACAGATTATACATTAAATTACTATAGTAGATTTTTTCTTTATTCTGTCGAATTATTGCATTTATTCGACTGATCCACAAACTTCGAAAGTCCCTTTTTTTTCCTATCTCTATCCCGCTGAGACGAAACCAAAGCTTTTCTTCTCTGTTGCGAAATAGTTCGAGTAAGAGCTCCGCGAAAGCTTGATGTAAAGGAACGACTTTTTGTCCTCCGTTTTCGAGCGATGGATCCTCGTTAGTTCTGATCATTGGATAAATGAGACTTCGATGAATAACTATTTTGATTTTTTCTTTCAGTTATTCTTTTATCCTTTCTAGTATATTACTAACAACATGGATTCTTCCAATATATAAAATAAAAATTCCAATGGCTTTTGCTACTATAACCTTCCCAACCACGATTTTTTTTCATTTTTTCTAAGTATAAGTATTGAAACTCTAAATAATAACTTCTATTGATACTAGGTATGCCAAAAAACCATAGTAAATAAATAAACAAAGAAATGGTGGTTCCATCGTTTCTATGATTACTTGTTAAACGGTGAGGTCCTCTCTATACACCGGAGCCCCTTCCTTCATTGAATCTTGATTCAATCAATGTTATTGTGAATTTGTACAGTTCACACTTCTGGGCTCTACCCATGAAATATCTAGTAATAGGTCTTTCACAATGAAATCTAGCTATACAGTAACGGTATTTAAGTATGAAGATTAGCTGGGTAGTTGACCCTCTTAGTCCGTTCTAAATTTAGGGCATAATTTGTTTTTCTTTCAAATAGGATTTTTCCGCTTAATGGGAAACTACTTTATCCCCAAGGGGAATATACTTTGCATCTTAAATTGAAAATGAAGGTGATTTGGTTTGCACCAATTGAGAAACCATAAATTTGATACAAAATTTATACACAATAGAATTATATATATACAATTCTTATTAATAGAATCGATTTTTTAATTTGAGTATATGATCTAAACGAGTCGCACATACACCCTATTACATGTTCCTCGGCGTTGAGGGCATCCCCGAAGAGCGGGAGATTTTGTTACAGTCCGGATTGGCTGTCTTGCGTTTCTAATAAGTTGTTTTATAGTTTGGCATGGTGAATCATATACATAATGAGCTGGTTTCGATCAATCCTAACCCAATAATTTCCATTTAGAATTTATTCGACTCTATGAAATCTGGTTGTTAAGACGATTAAAAAGAGAAAAGACAACATCTCATGCATGTATTTATTAGGAATAAATCTGTGTTTATTAGGGACAAAGGTTTAGGAATAAATCCACTATTCCCAGAAGAAAAAAAATAGTGGGGACAGAAATAGTTTGAAAGCAAATTCTGTGTTTAGTAGGAATAAAAAGGACAGAAATAGTCCAAACATCAATATTGATTCCAACTATCAATATTGACATATGCAAATTTTGCATTTAAAAAAAAGAATCTGCTCCGGAATCAAAAATTGCTTCCGTAGGCAAAGAATCTGATACGGAATCAATAATTCCGTAGGCTTGGGCTTCTTCGGGTGACATAAAATGATCCCTTTCCAGGTCTTTAGATATCTGCCATACCGGTTTGCGTGTTCTTTGCGAATAAATAGCTGTTATTGTTTCTCGAAGTATCACCATTTCATCTGCTTCCAGCATACATTCTCCTGATGGTCCCTCATAAGGGGCACTATGAGGTTGATGGATCATTACCCTGATAGTATAATATATTTTGGTTTTTCTCTCAATCTTGACTTAAAAAAATAAGAAAGAAGGGATATTCAAAAGAACTTCAATTTAAATTGAAAGCCGTACAGGCAAGCATCTTTTGGATTTTTTATATAGCATACGGCTCTATACTTTTAATTTTTCATTTTTTTTACCCTTTCATTGAAGAAATAAAAATATATATATATATATACCGGTCTATCAGACCCAGATCAGTAAAGAATCCAATAACCATCTTTCTTTTTTTTTTTTTTAGAATATTTTAAAAAATTTAAAGACTATGATGATTCCGTTGCTCTCTTAATTTCGTGTAGTTTTTGATTCAGCAATCCCAAAGTTTCTTTTTTTTTTTTTCAAATGAAGTAAAAAAAAAATCGTGACACTAAAAGAGGCTCTAATTAATAGATAAGAGGAAATATAAAATTGTAAATACCCCTTCCCCTTTTTCCTACTACTCTTTCGATATAGAATCGAATGATTTAAAAAAAAATTATTTTTGCATATCGAACTCAGAGTGCCATGCTTTTTTTACTTCATATTGGCGTAGGCATAGTCTTCTTCTACAAATAAGAATCATTGGCGCCAAGCGTGAGGAAATGCTAGACGTTTGGTAATTCCGCCTCCTGCCAAAATAAGAGATGCCATTGAAGCGGCTAATCCCATGCATATTGTATGTACTTGTGCTTCTACAACTTGCATAGTATCAAAAATGGCCATTCCAGACATAACCTCTCCGCCGGGAGAATTTATAAACAGATACAAATCTTTGTTCTTGTTCTCTAAACTGAGATATATCATCATACCAGCAACTTGATTTGCTAGTTCACTCTCAATCTCGTCACCTAAAAAAAGAAGTCTGCTGTAAAAAAGTTGATGGTATAAGTCAACCCAAGTAGCTTCATCCTCGCCAGGAATTTGAAAGGCTACCTTTGGAACACCCACTGGCATAAAAAAATGATGCAGTTGCCTGACATCAGCATATTACTTTAATATAAAATTGTGCAGAGTACAGAATGAGTTTATTTTGTTAAAAATAATTTTTATTTCGCCAGATAACATAAAAAAAAAACAAGCCTAAAATAAGGGCAAGTTTTTATGAATAGGTCATTCTTGGATATGTGTCTACTGATATTTGATATTATTGTTACGTGTTACTGGACGACTAATGGAATTGAATTCTGGAAAATGAAATTCAAGAAGGGATTCTAACAAAAAGGATCTTCGACAACCCCCAAAAAGTATATTTCTATGTTTCCTATCGAATTGAATTCTAGAAATATTATTATTTCCTTCATGAATTATATTATTAGAAATCAATTCATGCTATTCACCACATTTTCATTGATCCTCCATTTATAGTCCGAAGCTAAGAAAGAATCAATGTAAAGAACCCCTATCTTATATTATAGTCTTAAACTTTGAGGAATTTTCGATTCAGTACATCGAAACAACCAGAAAAAAAGAAATTTTATTTGGTAGTAGTTGATCTTGTCACTGATTGTGAAATTTCGTTGCTGTCTTCGAAGAAGGATAGCTATACTGATTGCGTCGATTCAAAAGAGACCCTTGGTACTCCATTGCCGATCGTAACCAAAAATAAAATTTCAGTCAATTTATACTTACTGATCTGATCTTTTATGGAATCGATCCCCCTTTGACTGTATAAGAATATGTGGAGCTCGGCATGTCTGGAAGCACAGGAGAACGTTCTTTTGCTGATATTATTACCAGTATTCGATACTGGATTATTCATAGCATTACTATACCCTCCCTATTCATTGCGGGTTGGTTATTTGTCAGCACGGGTTTAGCTTACGATGTATTTGGAAGCCCCCGTCCAAACGAGTATTTTACAGAAACCCGACAAGGAATTCCTTTAATAACTGGCCGTTTTGATTCTTTGGAACAACTCGATGAATTTAGTAGATCTTTTTAGGAGGCTCCAATGACCATAGATAGGACCTATCCCATTTTTACAGTACGATGGTTGGCTGTTCACGGACTAGCGGTACCCACCGTTTCTTTTTTGGGATCAATATCAGCAATGCAGTTCATCCAACGATAAACCTAATCCGAATTATAGAGCTATGACACAATCAAACCCAAATGAACAAAATGTTGAATTGAATCGTACCAGTCTCTACTGGGGTTTATTACTCATTTTTGTACTTGCTGTTTTATTTTCAAATTATTTCTTCAATTAATAGAAATTAAGATAATAGTATATATATTAGGAATTCTCTTATCCTATTCGGAAGGATCTCATTTCATAATTATCTATGACTGTTTAGGTCTCTAGTATGACTTACTACTTGATCAAATGTGGAGGAAAGTGGGATAAATAAATGGCCAATACTACTGGAAGAATTCCTCTTTGGATAATAGGTACTGTAGCTGTATTGTTGTGATCGGTTTAATTGGTATTTTCTTTTATGGTTCATATTCCGGATTGGGATCATCCCTGTAATAATCGGATGAATTTCGTTTTCGAAATGAAAGCATAAGAACTCAACAGGGATCCACTCTTTCTTTGATGAATTCGAGGGGGTCCCGTTGAGTTATTCATAATCAGAATATTTTGGTAATTGAGTCAATAGATAACTTTATTCTATGTTTCCAAAAATTCCATTTCCTTTTTTTAGGATCTTAATGAAAAAGGAACTTCATTAATTGGTTCAAAACATTTTTTCTGGATAATATCTGTCGAAACTTTTTCTTTCAACTTGAAAGAAAAATAAAAGAAAGAAGCAATTAGTTGATTTACTTCTTCTGGGTGGCCCAATAATATATAATAATTATAGTGTGTAAGAATTGGGAATTCTAGAATCTATTTTCTAGCGGTCAAATATTCTGTAGAACCAAACCTTTTTGATACTAATGATACTAACGGAATCTTACTAGAAGTCTTTTTTTTGACATTAAATGAAATTCATAGTAAAAAAAATATTAATATCAAATTAGAACTATTAAAAAAAAAAAATAAATCGAAATATTCAATTTCATTAAGCTAACAAATATGGAAAAAATGCAGAAGCGTTCATATATTGGGACATAAGTTTGTATAGAAGGTTTTTCTTCTATCGCTTCGCCAACGAAACGAAAATGGAATTCTATTCCCCGTCCTACCTATCCAATCTAATTCAAGACCCAATCAGTAGACAGACACTACAGCAGTAGTAGAGTGAAAAGACTTTGACTTCAAGATTGATCTATTCCTTTTTATTTCACTACTCGAATTCATTTTTCATGGAATCCGAGACGCAAAGATTGAAAGCATTTTAATGCGTAGAATTTTGAATCAAACAAGTCTCAAGACAAGAACGCTTTCCCTTGCTTCCACATGGAAAAAAGACAAAGTTTTTGTATGAACAAAACGGAATACATTATCTTGTCGATCAGGCGACACCCGGATTTGAACTGGGGAAAAAGGATTTGCAGTCCCCTGCCTTACCACTCGGCCATGCCGCCAAAAAACCTGATAAAAAAAAAATGGATCAGAATATCCCTCCTCTCCAAAAAACCAACGTATTACCTTTTCAGTCACAAAAGAAAAGTAAAAATTTCGGGACAAATAGCAAGCAACCATTAATTACAAATTCCGGAAGAATTCAGGAATCTTGATTTTTTAGAATCCTTCTCTATTTCCATTATAAGAAGAACTGTTAATATATGTCAACTCCAGAATATCCATTTTCATTGTTACACATTATCTAATCGGGTATCAATTCTAGATTACAGGGAATTTTCAATAAATTCTCGTACTTTCATTATTTTGCCAATTTTTCATTAAATAGATTGATGAATGAATAGAAAAATTAACACAACATATGCTGTCTCGAACAAATAGGCCTGCAATAACGTAAGAGACATATATAGATAGCTATAGTTGAAGTTAGATCTATGCCAAGTCTTTTTATGCACTGCAAACCTCCAATTCTAAAATAAAGGGTCAAAATATCTCTCTTCTTTGTGAATTCTTATTCTTTTTTGAACACTTTAAATGGTAAAGGGCTAAAAAAAATGGTATTTTTTTTTTTCTGATTATTTTATTTTTGATATCTTTCTCTCATGGAGCCGAGCAAATCCTGAATTTATTTTGGGATATCAATCGAATGGGAATACGGAATATCATACTATACTAATAGTACAAATAGAATTCATTTTTTTTAGATTGTTAAAAATACCCCGACCCGAAGTCTAGGTGAAATGGATCAATTTGTTTCCATTGATATTACAAGTTCAATTCTATTTGTTTGTTTTGTTGCAAATTCTAATTGGAGTATCCAATTTCCTCTTTTCATAATCGGTATTTCATAGACGTAGTTCGGTAAAATTTCATGTGATTCAGTAAAGTAAAAAGAACAGAAATTCCATTATTGCTAAATCTATTCTATTCATGTGATTCGATGAAGAATGACAGCAAATAATGGGCTTATTTTCTATAAAAAAGGGGGGGGAATAAAAAATGTTTGGGGTTGGGAATGAAGGAATGTCTACACTACCCGGATTGAATCAAATACAATTTGAAGGATTTTGTAGATTCATTGATCGGGGCTTAACAGAAGAACTTTTAAAGTTTCCAAAAATTGAAGATCCAGATCAAGAAATGGAATTTCAGTTATTTGCGGAAACATATCAATTGGTCGAACCCTCAATAAAAGAAAAAGATGCTGTATATGAATTACTTACATATTCCTCTAAATTATATATATCCTCGGGATTAATTTGGAAAAACAGTCTGGATATCCAAGAACAAATTATTTTTATTGGAAACATTCCTCTAATGAATTCCCTGGGAACTTTTATAGTAAATGGAATATACAGAATTGTAGTCAATCAAATATTGCAAAGCCCCGGTATCTATTATCGGTCAAAATTGGGACCATAACGGAATTTCAGTCTATACTGCCACAATAATATCAGATTGGGGAGGAAGATTAGAGTTAAAAATGGATAGAA
>CAWUDS030005887.1:0-44129 GCA_963859935.3 Lathyrus sativus | reverse complement strand
TTTGGCAAGGTGAGGTTAGACACCTCAAGGCCAAATTAAACAAGGCACTCGAGCCTAAAATTACATTGCTATTGATAAAAAGGATTTAGAAAAAGTATGATTAATCCATACCAAAAATATGCATATGTAATTAGGGATCAAGCAAGTGAAAGTGTCTCTAAAGTTGATTTTGCTTGCTTATACTGTTGCAGGAAAGGCCACTCCATTGGTAAATGTCGTTTTAGAAGATTTCTTGTTCCTAAAGGCATCTACCAATGGTTGCCCAAACGCAACCATTTTGTCGCTAACCTATTAGGACCCAATATGCCATTGGGTACCTCCTTGTGCTAATTATGTTTTGACAGGTGAAATGTGTCGAGACCACCGAGAGAAGATGGGTTCTCGACAGTGGGTGCTCAAGACACATGTCTGGAGACATATCCTTATTCATAGACTTTATGGCTAAGAAGAAAGGGTATGTAACTTATGGTGATAACAACCGCGGAGCAATACTAGGCAAAGGTAGTGTAGGTAATTCCACCTCTGCTATGATTTCCGATGTATTGCTTGTCGAAAACCTTAAACATAATCTGCTTAGCATTAGCCAATTGTGCGACAAAGGATACAATGTATCTTTTTCAAAAGATTGTTGCAAAATTGTGCATGAAAATGATAAGAAGAATATGTTCAATGGTTTTAGAGTAAACAATGTATATATGCTTGACTTAAATGAAGTATCATTAACAAGGGACAAATGCCTCATAACTATGAATGAAGACTCATGGCTATGGCATAGGCGTTTAGCGCATGTTAATTTTGACTTACTCAATAAGGTAGTCTCAAAAGACCTAGTCTTAGGACTTCCCAAAATAAAGTTCACCAAGGATCACCTTTGTGATGCTTGTCAAAAAGGGAAGCAAACGAGGATCTCATTTAAATCTAAAAAAATAATTTCAACAACGAGACCTCTTGAACTTCTACACATGGACTTGTTTGGGCCGTCTAGGATCAAAAGTCTAGGAGGAAACTATTACGGGTTCGTAATAGTGGACGACTTTTCTAGGTTTTGTTGGACCATCTTCTTAGTAAGTAAAAGTGATACATTCGCCGCTTTTGAAAAATTTGCTAAGCTTTCCCAAAACAAGTTAAATACAAACATAGTATCCATAAGGAGCGACCATGGAGGTGAGTTTGAAAATCATTTGTTTGAAGAATATTGCGGTAACCATGATATTGATCATAACTTCTCCGCTCCACGCACTCCTCAACAAAACGGGGTTGTGAAGCGCAAAAACCGTATTTTAGAAGAATTGGGAAGAACAATGATCAATGAGAGTGGTTTACCTAAATATTTTTGGGCCGACGCCATTAGTACGGCATTTTATGTTTTGAATAGGGTACTCATTCGCCCCATTCTAAACAAAACACCGTACGAACTCTTAAAAGGGCGAAAGCCAAATGTCTCTCACTTGCACGTGTTTGGATGTAAATATTTTGTATTAAACAATGGTAAGGAAAACTTGGGCAAATTTGATTCCAAAGCCGATGAAGGTATCTTTCTCGGATACTCTCACTCGAGTAAAGCATATAGAATTTACAATAAACGATTACTTGCTGTAGAAGAGTCTGTGCATGTTACTTTTGATGAGTCCTATCCGAGAAATGTCGGAAAGGATAATGTTGTTCATGGTGCAGGTACATCCACAGAAGACATACTCAAAGATGGCGAAACAGGGATTGATCAACCTGACAAAGTCAAAGTTGAGGAGGATAAGGATGTATATCATGAAGCAAACGAGGAAGTTCATCCTCCTACAAACGATGATCTCCCTCAAGCTTGGAAATCTTCTAAAGATCATCCAATCGACAACATTCTCGGAGACATCACAAAGGGAGTCACTACTCGATCGAAGCTAAGTAATCTCTGTTATCACTTCGCTTTCGTGTCACAAATGGAACCTAAAAATCCTAAGGAAGCCCTACTCAATGAACATTGGTTTCTGTCAATGCAGGAGGAACTAAATCAGTTTACTAGAAATGAGGTTTGGGACCTTGTCCCTCCTCTGCGAGGTCATCGAGTAATCGGCACCCGATGGGTGTTTAGGAACAAGCTGGACGAAAACGGGGTAATAACTCGTAATAAGGCGCGTTTAGTCGCGCAGGGGTATAACCAAGAGGAGGGCATCGACTATGAGGAAACTTATGCTCTGGTTGCCCGACTCGAGGCTATACGCCTTCTTCTTGCTTTCGCATGTGCGAAAGATTTTAAGTTATTTCAAATGGATGTCAAGAGTGCATTCCTTAACGAGTACATAAATGAAGAGGTTTACGTTGCACAACCTCCGGGTTTTGAATCTCATGAGTACCCCGATCATGTTTATAAACTAAAACGGGCGTTGTATGGTCTCAAGCAAGCTCCTAGAGCTTAGTATGAATGCCTAAGTAAATTTCTACTTGATCAAGGTTACTCAAGAGGAAAGGTTGACACGAACCCTCTTTATTAAACGTCAAGGAAAGCACTTGATATTAGTTCAAATCTACGTTGACGATATAATCTTTGGATCGACTAACATGAATCTCGTGAGAGAGTTTTCTGTTCTTATGCAGGGTGAATTCGAGATGAGTATGATGGGAGAGCTCAATACTTTCTCGGCTTGCAAATTAAACAATTCAAGGAAGGAACTTTCGTGAGTCAAACAAAGTATTGTTTGGACCTTCTCAAGATATTTGACATGGCAAAATCCAAGGCCATAGACACCCCCATGCCTACATGTGCAAATTTAAATAAGGATGAAAGCGGTAAGGACGTAGAGGTAAAAAGGTATAGAGGTATGATTGGATCACTTCTCTATCTCACTGTGTCGCGTCCTGATATTATGTTTAGCGTGTGTATGTGCGCAAGATACCAATCATGTCCTAAGGAATCCCACCTAAAAGCTGTTAAAAGAATACTTCGGTACCTATCCGGTACTCCAAAGTATGGCTTGTGGTATTCCAAAGGTAGTGATTGTTCGTTGTTAGGTTATTCCGACTCCGACTTTGCGGGTTGCAAGTTGGATAGGAAAAGCACTAGTGGTACGTGTTACTTGTTTTCAAATTCTTTGGTTAGTTGGCATAGCAAAAAGCAAGTTTCAGTTGCTTTGTCAACCGCCGAAGCGGAATACGTTGCCGCCGGTAGTTGCTGTGCTCAAATCCTGTGGATTAAGCAACAACTATTGGACTTTAACCTCAAACTTGAACGTATCCCAATCCTATGTGACAATACCAGTGCTATTAATCTCACAAAGAATCCGGTATTGCACTCTCGCACTAAACATATCGAAATTCGACACCATTTTTTTCGTGATCATGTTGAGAAAGGCGACGTTGTATTTGAACATGTTGATACTAAGAATCAACTAGCGGATATTTTTACTAAGCCGCTAGCCACCGAACCTTTCTTTCATATTCACGGAGAACTCGGTATTCTCGACATTTCGGAGCGGGAGTCATAATTTGCTTATTTCAGCTTATTTCATTCACATCTATATTTTGTACTTCTAACAAATTTGATGTTTTTGCAAGTACAAGTATGTTGTTTATCAAGCTTATCCGGCATTGAGGTGATATTGTTCCTCTTCCTTCTCTCTACATACAAGTTTTATTTGTGATCTCAAAGTAAAATATGTTAACTGTGGTGCATATGTGAATCATCTGTTGTGTATTTAAATTGCTTGATTGAACATTTTTGTTGTGGCATTATTGTCTTCATTTATTAAGCATCATGTCATATGAAACCAGGCAAAATTCTGCATTTTCAGGTCTTGAGTCGACCATACCAGAACAGAGGTCGACGCACTCTGTTCAACTTTTAAAATTATTGAAATTTTTACAGCATGCGTCGACGCATGCAGAGCTATGGTCGACGGCTCGATGAAAATTCAGTTTTATTTTTCTGCCTGTTCGTTTCAGGTCTCCTCATTAAAGGTAGTTACATGCATCCACTCATACTCCTAGGGAGTTGCATCTATTACTCTCCACTACTTCTTCTTGTCTCTTCCACTTTCCAACAAACCCTAAGGTTCTCTTAAAAAGGGGGAAACTATTGTTCTGAACCCACATCAAAAACCTCTCATTTCAGAATTCTCCCATTTCTCATTACCCACCAAAATCTCTACCCATGGCTTCATCTTCTCATAGACCCACCAAAAAGAGGTCAAGAGGGTCAACATCTGCCTCAATACCCATTACCCCCGAATCACTTGTTCATCCATCCCTCCAAGAGAACTTCAACAAGGATATTGGTCGAAGAAAGGTTGTACGACAACATGCATTCTACGAACTTGTCGCCGAACGCATGCATCTTGGAGAAATCATGACCTATCTCACATATCACGGCATTGAGAGATTTCTTGAATGCAATGCCAAGTACAGTGAAGACCTGGTACGTATATTCTATACTGGTCTCAATGATAAATTTCATGGTGAAAATTTCCACTCCGTTATCGGACCCACTCAGGTATCTCTAAATTCTGAAATTTGGACCAAATATTTTGATATGACTGTGGAGGAAAATGAACCTCCTCTGGCTGAAGTAACTGATTCACGCACAATTGAAGGTTATGAGTTCAAAACTGCACTGAATGGTATGCTTAAGCGACCCTATCCTGACCACATTGTGAACAGTGCTGCTTTTCCACGATCTGTCACTTCCGGAAAACTCAAAACTTCAGCAAGAATTCTTCAGTGGATTGTGGCGCGCATTCTGCGGCCCAAATAGGGTGGATTATCAAGGGTGGAACAGGCTGAAGTTCATCTCATACATATCCTGGGTCACGGTATCAAAATCAACTGGCCGTATTACATTGCGAGTCGTATGTATGAATTGTGTGACTCCAAACGAAGTACGGCACTTGCCTATGGATCCTTCATCCAAGAGGTCCTCAATTCTGCAAATGTGAACTACCCCTCCTTTGCATACACTTCCATTTCCGCTGACAAAGATTTCAGTCCAAAAGTTTTCTCAATGATGGAATACGTCTGGATTCGTAAATACCAGAAGTACAAGTTCTATCGCCGCGCAAATATGCCTCAGTCCGAATCATCAAGTGAAGAGAGTGCAGATGAGTCCGAAGGTGAAGAGAATGAAGCAAGTGCAGATGGTTCAGATGAAAGTGAATAAGAACAAGAACAGGATACACAGGCTACTGACACAATGCAACCAGACCAAGCTGATCATACAGAGCGTCAAACATATGAGCCTCCAGACAACTATCAAGAGCCGCCACCAAATTTCAACCTCAACTATCAAGAGCCGCCACCAAATTCCAACCTCAATAATGACTGGACTGCTTACACGGGTCAACAAGAAACTGACAGTGAGGAAAATAACCAAGGCTAGGGTGAATGGCAATACACTGGGTGGACCACACTTGGGAGATTCTATCAGCCCTATCAACATAGCTCTGAGGCACCTCCTTCTCCTCCACAGCCATCCAACAACTCCGACATTCTGGAAATGATGCAGTCCATGCAATTAGACCAACGTAATTTCATGTCCACTATGCAGGAACAGCAGCAGAATTTTATGAGAAGTCAGGATGAACGGATGGAACAAGTTCGCTCTGAGCTGCAAACTCAAAATGAGCGGATCAGTGGAATCTCCACACAGCTGGATGCTCGCTTTGAGATTCTCGTTCACTCCCATCAAGCTGAAGAACGGGCAATTACTGAGAGTCTCGACTTCCTGAACAACATCACTGAAGAGTTCACTGATTTGGCTCATCCTCAACGTCATCCCCATTTCTATGAGAGGCGTGGGCATGGTCATGGACGTGGACGGGGTTATTAGCTTGTGTTCGTCTTATTATGGTTTCATTTGCTGTTTTGATTGCATGCATCATAGTCTCTTTCGTTGTTTTTGGTTGCAAAGTTTGTTATGGTGTTTTGTTTAAATTCCTAAATTCTGTCAAGACTTTATGTGTTGCTACTTTATGTTTCTTATCAATATTATGTATTAATCTTGGTGTATGCTTAATTATTATCTGTTGGCTATATTGTATGACTTTTTCTTGATTTTATGTTAGTTATATTGTTAATCCGTCAAAACTTTATAGTTCTCGGTTTCTTTTTGATGTTGTCAAAGGGGGAGAAAAGCGTCAACCACCACAAATGCTTTGACTGAAAAAGAAAGGGGGAGAGCGTACAACTATGATTTAAGACATCGTATGTTGTGTGCAACAGGTTGTCATCATCAAAAAGGGGGAGAATGTGAGGGCAAGCTGTCCCACAATACAGGCCTCCGAGTTTTCGATGATGACAAAACACAACCTTGGACAAATTAGAAGCATCATGCAATACTCATCATGCTATACCTCTTTTTCATTGTTAAATCATTATACCTTAATATGTGTCTTAACTGAATGTGGCAGGATGCACAAAATGGAAAAAGCTGTTATTTTTGCAGGTTTCTAAGCAGTGAGTCGACCATACAGTCGGCGCATGAAGCCTGGCATTTCTCACGGCTCAGCGCATGGAAGCTATGCATCGACCGTACAGTCGGCGCATGAGTGTTTTGATTTTCCACGGATCAGCACATGAAGACATGCGTCGACCATGCCACTCAGCGCATGGAGCTGAGGATTCCCCACGGGTCAGCGCACGCCGACCCTATGGTCGACCGTTCGCGCGCTGTGCTGTTTTTCTTGCTGTGTTTAAAATTCTGTCCAGTTGACTGTTTTTATTATTACTATAAATAGAGTTTTGCTAAATTTTAACCACTAACAATTGAAATCTTGAGTAAATTGTCAGGGCAAGAAACGTGAAATAGGTGCAACATATTTCTTCATCTTCATCCTTCACACAACACACAAATCCACAAATATACACAATCATTTTTGCTGTGATTAGTATCTTGTTCAAGGGTGATAAGGTTCGAACGCGTTGATTGAAGATCCGGTTCGAGTGGAAATTGGGGCAGGTGTTTCTTGCAGAAAACCTTAAGGGTTTTACCCATCAAGACTAGAAGGTTTTGAGGGCTTTTGCTACGGAATAGTTCGTTCAACATTCAAGCAGGTGCGAAGGTAATTGATCAACGGAAGGTTCATCAGTTTAGTAGTGAGGGCGTTGAAGTGTTGAAGACTTTCCGGGTTTGATTTGTTGGTGTCTAAGATCAGTCGAGCCGAAGGTTTGAACAATGGAAGGTTTTTCATTAAGGTGGCTGGAATCGGAGGTCATTCACAACAAATTGAAGGGCTTGATTCATCTTGAATCAAGGTGCAAGAAGTGATAGCAAGCATCAACAACATTTGAGATTGTTTGTATCATTGTCTATCAACTCTTGTGTAAACTGTTCATTCCAACAGGTGATATATATTCAATATATCTCAATTCTAATTTTAGAATTGAGGGCAGACGTACCCCGAAGCGAGGACGACGGGGGAACTGCCTCATCAAATCGTGTGTTCTTCATTTTCTGTCATTTTCAATTCAACTTATAAAATAAGTGATTCTAGCTTAAGTGATTATTGTCAAACTGTGATACAAATTGAGTAAGGTGTTGAAACTCTGTTTTTAACTACTAAGTACAATAAAAATATTGTACTAAGGCATTTCCAATCCCTTACTCAACATAAATATCCTTTGAGATATTTGTGCACACAAACTGTTCGACAAAAGTCCTGAACTAAAATTGTCTTATTTTGCTTCTAGTTTTTGTGTGCCTTGTTTTTCATTGGAACTAGGTAACCTTGTAATTGAAGTAAATAATTGATAAGCATAGTTTGTGTTGTGATTTTATTTTTCCGAATTGTCATAAATCCATAGGCTTACGTATATCTGGTTTTCCAATAACCGTTCGTTTTTAGACTATATTTTTCCTCGGCCGCTTCCGCACTTAAAACATTTTCAAAACCAATTTTAAATTGGTAGCGCCGACTCAAATTTTAATTGGGGATCTATTCAACCCCCCCCCCACCCTTCTAGATCCGTACCATAGTCTAACACATTGATTCGGATGGATGGTGTACAAGAAAAAGGTAATTTGACGGTTGAGGCGTTGCTAGTTCGGGTGGATGAACGAGGAGCAACATCGAGGTGAAGAGATTGCTTTGGTGAAAGTAGTCTGGTTGGGAGCTGTTTGATTGAGGTAATTTCGAGGACAAAATTCTTTTAAGTAGGGGAGAGTTGTAACGCCCATTCATTTTAATTAAATTATTTATGAATTGTTAGTGTGCCTTTATGTGGGAGTGTGTCTGAGAGCGTTGGTGGGTGGGTGTCCTTGAAGTATAGGAAACCATTTAATAAATCATTGAGTTTGATAATAATATAATATCATTAATAATGATGATAATTTAATAACTAGTAGTAATATTATATTATTATTATTATTATTATTATTATTATTATTATTATTATTAATATTATTATTACTATTATTATTATTATTATTATTATTATTATTATTATTATTATTATTATTATAAGTAGAGAGAATAATGGGAATTAGGGAGTTATTAGAGAAGTTGTGGGAGAAAGAGCAAAAGAACGATAAACTGCTCAGAAAACCAAATTGGAGGAAAAAGGCTGAGAAAAGAGGAAAAAGGACGTGGCTGTGGAGAAAGGAAAAACAGAAGAATTAACCGCCGGAGAGAATTGAAGGTTGTTGTAGAAGAGTCACCGGGAGAGCAAACCGGAATCGGAAGTTTAGAGTTGTCCTCAATCCAAAGGTAAGGGTGGGGTTCAATTCTATAACTGTGGGTATGATCGATTTCATGTAGGGAATTGAGTCATACAGTTAATGTTCCCGTAGGTCGATAAATATTGATAAATATCAAGGGTTAATGTCTCCATAGTAACATTCTCGTAGTAATATTCCCGTAGTAATATTCCCGTAGTAATGTTTCCGTAGTAATATTCTCGTAGTAATATTCCCGTATTAACGTTACCATAGTAATGTTCCCGTAAGTTGAAGAAATATTAAGGATTAATATTCCCGTGGAAATGTTCCCGTAGTAATGTTCCCGTAGGTTGAGCAATATTAAGGGTAAATGTTCCCGTAGGTTGAGAAATATTAAGGGTTAATGTTTGTCTACGCCTGCATTAGTGTTATGTCATTAGTTTATGTAGTAATGTTGGGAATCGGCGCCGACACGCGCTAATTTCCCATTTGTTGAGAAAAGGTTGTTGTTATGCTCTTACTTGATCGACTTCAGGTAGGGAATCGAATCATAGATATAGTTCCCATTACCCGATAAATGTTAAGGACGAGGTTTTCTGTGTAGGAATGAATGTGTTATATCGTCAGTGTTGTACGATGCTGTGTGGTTGTCCTTAATGAGACCAGATTAGTTGCCCCGTAGTTAACGAACCTTTTCAGGAACTATAATTAATTTAGTGAGTAAAAGTTATAATGTTGTTCTTACGATAATGTGCTGAATTCTTAATTGTCGAAAGTATGTGAGTAAAAGTTGGAATAGATTACGGATTCCAAACTACGAAGCGGAGAATTGCTTCGGTTAGTGTTGATTTACTCAAATTATGCATATCCAATAAAGAAACCTGGAGATCCTTCAAGATCCAAGTGTGTTCTTGTTGTAGGAGTGAAGATCCACCACAATTAAGCCAAAATAGTCCAAATAAGCTCCTTAAAAGAACCTTCAAAATTCAGATCTAAGCCTGCATGAAAATTGGATGAAGAAATTAAGATGATGATGATCAAGGATGAAGGTTTAGCTCTTAGAAATCAATGATTCCAATGGAGAATCAAGGATTTCAATGTGAGAAGAGCTTTGGTGAGGGTTTTGGGAGATGGAAAGTTGAGAGCAAATTGAGAGAAATGAGAGTGAATTCTAAAAATGAGAATGAAATTATGAGAGTTAGATGTGTGAGGTTTGGAGTAGATCACTTAAATACCCCTTAGGCTTGGATCCAAATGAGACTTGGAGTGTGGTTTGTGAAAATTGCTTTGGAGTGAGGAGTGGAAATTTTGGAGGGAATTTGAAATGATTTGAAAGTTAAACAAAATTCAAAATGATTCTAGATCCTTCCCTTAGTGTAAATTCAACTCACAAGTGATCAAAATTGGACCCCAAAGTGACTTCACTTGAAAATTCACGTGCAGAGCAGAAATTTGCACTGGTTAATCGGTTAACCATATGGTTAATCGGTTAACCATATAGTTAATCGTTTAACCATATGGTTAATCGATTAACACCTTTGAATATTTGAAAATTGACCTACTTTTGACCTGGTTAATCGGTTAATCAATTGGTTAATCGATTAACACCTTCAAAGTTTTAAATTTGGCGCCTTTTGGAGGGAAATCTGCATATTTGCCCATTTTCAACCATTTTAAGCCTTGTTCAGCCTCTGAAACTTGCTATTGAATACTGTAACTGTAAGAATGCTTGATATAGCCTGAGTGCTGCCTCCTGGTCTGAAAATGTCCTCCAAAACAAAATAAAATCGACCGCTCGATCGACGGGGAAAATAAATGCCGGAACTGATAATGCTTGTTGTTCAATCTCTTGCACTAGAGCAAGCTTTTAGCCACAGGCAAACCTTGATCCCATGTCTCAAGAACAAATGCTATGATATGTAAAAATGAAAAAGTGCAGAGAAAAAGTGCTAGAACAATGCAGAAAACATAAGCCAAGTAAAGAAAAGGTTAGGCAAATTTTGGGGTACAACATTAGGGTCGATGCATGTTTGCGGTAGAACAGAAAAGTAGCGTACTTTTTTTCTGAAAATGAGTTTGAAATACAAATCGCGAAGGATAAAAAGGTTTGAATTTGGTTTGTTGGTTTTAAAGAAGTAGGTTAAGTTAATTTATGACCCACGTTGCACTAAAGACTATGACATAGGAGCGGATGCGTCGCACATCGCCCAAAGGGCATACACTAAACAATCTAGACAAGTAAGGAGAAACCCCCATTCATCATTCCCCATGTACTTAAGGCTCGTAGTGTACAACGTTTGTCATTCTTTACTAAATGTCTTAGGGAAGTTTGAGATGAGAAGAGAAGACATAGGAAAACGCTAAAGGAAAACTATAAACCCTAATGTTATCATACAAAATCTGTGAGGGAAAACCGTCATATAATATACGATCTTGAGTTTCGATGATGACAAATTGTAACCATGGATGAATTGGTATTATCGGTTCTACCTCTACAAAGACAAATGCAAATATTCCATCCACCATATCCTTCTTATATCATTTAACTTGCTTTACTCAATACAATATATGTGAATGATATGTGGCTATGACTAAATGCATAAAAACCACATAAATATCAATTTTTGCAGAATTACAGGCCATGAGTCGACCACTGAGTCAGTGTATGTATCTGTGCAAATGGTCACGGGTCAGCGCATGAAGACTGTGAGTCGACCACAAGGTCGGCGTACGAAGCTTGTATTTTCCCACGGGTCAGTGCACGCCAACCTATGGTCGACGCACTCTGTTGGACTTTCAAACTTATCTAAATATGCAACCTATGCGTTGACGCATAGATCTACTATGGTAGACCGTTCGCGCGTTGGTGCTGTTTTTGAAGTCTTTCCACTGTGTTTGAAAAGCTGTTAAGTTTTTGATTGGTTGGTTACTATATATAGAGACTTTGTTCATTTTTATCAATAACAATTGTAAATTTGAGTTAATTGTCATAAAACAAGAAAAGTGAAAGAGGTGCCATCAAAGTTCATCAATCTTCATCTTCTACAACCCACAACACAATAATTCTTGGGGTGCTTGTGATCTTGTTCAAGGTGATAAGGTCTGAAGCCGTGATTGTAAATCCGGTTTGGGGTGATTTTGAGGGCAGGTTTTTCTTGGATAAAACCTAGCAGGTCTTGCCCTCCAAGATTTGGAGATTTTGGGGGTTTTTCGGTACGGATCATCTCTACCTACTTCAGTTGAGTGAAGGTGATTGAGAAGCGATAGTCTTCGTCAATCTAGTAACGGAAATCAGTGAAGCGTTCAAGAGTGCTCCGAGTTCAATTTGTTTGTGCGTGAGATCAGTTGGGGCGAGGGTTTGAAGAACGGAAGGTTATTCAACAAAGGGGCTGGAATCGGAGGTCTACTCATAACAATCGAAGAACTTGATTCGACTCGAATCAAGGAGCAAAAAGCGATAGCATCATCAACATCAAGAGGGCTTGCTTGTATATTTTGCTTATGAATTTTTGTATAAACATTTCTACGTTACAGGTGATATCTATTATAATGATCTCAATTCTATTATTAGAATTGAGGGCAGACGTACCCTGAAGCGAGGACGGTGGGGCAACTGCCTCAACAAATCCTTGCCTCCTTTACTTTTCAGCACTTTCAGTTTTGGCTTAAAATTTAAGTGATTTTAGTATAAGCAGTTATATCAAAATTAGGGTTGATTTGAGTAAGTACTTATTACTGTTTTGAACTTTAGTGCTACAATATATTGCACAAGGAACTTAAAGCAACTTACTCAAGCCAAACCACACTTGGAGTGTATTGCACACTAAGTGTTTGATAAATTGCCTACATCAAAGTGTACTTAGCTCATTTGCCTACTTTGTGGGCATTATAGATCATTGGTGCTAGTTCTACTAATAAGTGGTAAAATCAACTGATAGTGTGACTAGTGTGTTGAATCAAATTTTGCTCATTATCATTTCCATAAGGCTAGACCCATATCCGGTCTTCTAATAACGGTTCGTTTTAGACGTAATTTTTCCACGGCCGCTTCCGCAATTGAAAACAAATATTTTGAAAAACCAATTTTAATTGGTAGCGTCGACTGATTTTAATTGGAATCTATTCAACCCCCCTTCTAGATCCAAAGGAAGTAAAACCAGAGGATCGTGCTACAAATGCGGAAAGCACGGTCATTATAAACCGGATTGTCCTTTAAACAAAAAGGGCAAAGAAAAGGAATCTAATAAATCACATATGAAGTCATCAAAGCCGAGAAGAGCATATATAGCTTGGGAAAGCGATAACAACTCTTCCTCTGATGATGAAAACTCAAGCGATGAAGAAGAATCCGTGAACTTATGTCAATTCACCCACCAAAAGAATAAGAAAAAATAGGTACATCACTCTAAATATGAAAATTCCTCAAATCTGTCTTACTTCGAATTACAAGCCGCATTTAATACTTTACACGATGAAGCAAAAGAAGCCTTTAAGAGGCTTGCCTCTAACAAACGAATATTTGCTCACCTAGAGCACAAAATTCAAGAGTCCGAAAGGAAACTTAAGGAACTTAAGGCTTCCATGGTGGAGAGTACTAAATCGTGTTGTGAGGACCTTTGAAGCAGATTAATCAACTTTGGCTGTGATACTTGTTATATTTGGCAAGGTGAAGTTAGAAACCTAAAGGCCAAACTTAACAAGGCTCTTGAGCCCAAAATTACATTTGCTATCGATAAAGCTGATTTTAGAAAAAGTATGGTGAATCCATATCAAAAATACACATATGTAATAAGGGATCAAAATAGCAAAGGAAATTCTAAAGTTGACTTATCATGCTTATATTGTTGCAAGAAAGGCCATTACATTGCTAAGTGCCGATTTAGGAGATTTTTGGTTCCTAAAGGCATCTATCAATGGTTGCCCAAATGCAACCACTTTGTCACTCACAATTTAGGACCCAATAAGCCATGTACCTCCTCTTGTTGATTATTTTTTCATAGGTACAATGTGTCGAGACCACCGAGAGAAGATGGGTTCTCGACAGTGGATGCTCAAGACACATGTCCGGAGACTTGTCCCTATTGATCAACTTCGTGGCAAAGAAGAAAGGGTATGTAACCTATTGTGACAATAATCGTGGTGCAATACTTGGTAAAGGTAGAGTAGGTAACCCTTCTTCCATTACTATCTCCGATGTGTTGCTTGTCGAGGGTCTCAAACATAATCTACTTAGCATTAGCCAAGTATGCGACAAAGGATACAATGTATCTTTTTCAAAAGAGTGTTGCAAAATTGTGCATAATGATGACAAGAAGAATATGTTTAATGGCCTAAGAGTGAACAACGTCTATATGCTAGACTGGAATGAGGTATCGTTAACAAGTGACAAATGTCTCATGACAATGAGTGAAGACTCATGGTTATGGCATAGGCGTTTAGCACATGTTAACTTTGACTTGCTAAATAAAGTAGTCTCAAAAGAACTAGTCTTAGGTCTCCCCAAAATAAAATTTACCAAGGATCACCTTTGTGATGCTTGCCAAATGGGAAAGGAAACGAGGATCTCTTTTAAATCCAAAAATATTGTTTCAACTATGAGACCTCTCGAGCTTCTCCATATGGACTTATTTGGACCATCTAGAATTAAAAGCCTAGGTGGTAACTATTACGGTTTTGTAATAGTGGATGACTTCTCTAGATTTTGTTGGACTATCTTTTTGGCTAGCAAGAGCGATACATTCGCCGCCTTTAAGAGATTTTCCAAACTTTCCCAAAATAAATTAGGCACAAACGTTATGTCAATTAGAAGTGACCATGGAGGTGAGTTTGAAAAGCATTTGTTTGAATAATATTGCGGTAATTACGATATTCATCATAACTTCTCCGCTCCACGGACTCCTCAACAAAATGGGGTGGTGGAGCGCAAAAATCGTATTTTATAAGAGTTAGGGAGAACAATGATCAATGAAAGTGGATTACCGAAATATTTTTAGGCCGACGCCATAAGTACGGCTTGTTATGTTTTGAATAGGGTGCTCATCCGCCCCATTCTAAACAAAACCCCTTATGAGCTTTTAAAAGGGCGCAAGCCAAACGTGTCTCACCTACATGTTTTCGGTTGCAAATGTTTTGTCTTAAATAATGGAAAGGAAAATTTGGGTAAATTTGACTCTAAGGTTGACGAAGGTATTTTCCTTGGATACTCTGAGTCAAGTAAAGCCTATAGAATCTACAATAAACAATTACTTACTGTCGAAGAATCGGTGCATGTAACATTTGATGAATCTTATCCGAGAAATGTCGGAAAAGGTAGTGTTATTCATGGCACAGGTACATCTACGGAAGACATACTCAAAGATGCCGAGCCGGGAATTGATCAGCCCAACCAAGCCAAAATTGAGGAGAAAAAAGATGTCCACCATGAGGAGACCGAGGAAGTTCATCCGCCTCCAAAAGATGATCTCCCTCAAGCTTGGAAGTCTTCCAAAGACCATCAATTTGACAACATTCTCGGAGACATATCAAAGGGTGTTACAACCTGATCTAAGATAAGTAATTTTTGTTATCACTTCGCTTTCGTTTCACAAATGGAACCTAAAAACCCTAAAGAAGCCTTACTCGATGAAAACTAGTTTTTGTCAATGCAAGATGAACTTAATCAGTTCACGAGAAATGAGGTATGGGACCTTGTCCCTCCTCCACGAGGACATCGAGTAATCGGCACCCGATGGGTGTTTAGGAACAAGTTGGACGAAAACGGGGTAATAACCCGAAACAAGGCGCGTTTAGTCGCGCAAGGGTTTAACCAAGAGGAAGGCATCGACTATGAGGAAACTTATGCGCCGGTGGCCAGACTCGAGGCTATACACCTTTTACTTGCCTTCGTGTGTGCGAAAAATTTTAAGATATTCCAAATGGATGTTAAAAGTGTGTTCCTGAACGACTTTATTAATGAAGAAGTGTATGTTGCATAACCTTCAGGTTTTGAGTTACAC
The DNA here is from genome assembly GCA_963859935.3 of Lathyrus sativus. Lineage (NCBI taxonomy): Eukaryota > Viridiplantae > Streptophyta > Magnoliopsida > Fabales > Fabaceae > Lathyrus > Lathyrus sativus. Next base: position 28,499 of record CAWUDS030005887.1, on the reverse strand, counting down.
GATTATCCCGATCATGTTTACAAAATAAAAAGAGCCTTGTATGTACTCAAACAAACTCCTAGAGCTTGGTATGAGCGTCTAAGCAAGTTCTTGCTTGATCAAGGGTATTCGAGAGGCAAAGTGGACACTACTCTCTTCATTAAGCGTAAAGGAAAGCACTTGATATTGGTACAAATTTATGTGGATGATATCATTTTTGGGTCAACTAACATGAATCTCGTGAGAGAGTTTTCTAACCTTATGCAGGGTGAGTTCAAGATGAGTATGATGGGGGAGCTCACATACTTTCTCGGATTGCAAATTAAACAACTTGAGGAAGGAACATTCGTGAGTCAAACTAAGTACTGTTTGGAACTGCTCAAGAGATTTGACATGGCAAACTCCGAAGCCATAGACACACCTATGCCTACATGCGCAAACATGAATAAAGATGAAATGGTAAGGACGTAGAGGTAAAAAGTTATAGAGGTATGATTGGTTCACTTCTCTATCTTACTGCTTCTAGACCCGACATTATGTTTAGCGTGTCCATGTGCGCAAGATACCAATCATATCCCAAGGAATCCCATCTAAAAGTTGTCAAACGAATACTTTGATACTTATCTGGTACTCCGAAGTATGGACTATGGTATTCCAAAGGAAATGATTGCTCGTTGGTAGGATTCTCCGATTTCAATTTTGCCGGTTGCAAATTGGATAGGAAAAGCACTAGTGGTACGTGTCATTTATTTTCAAACTCATTGGTTAGTTGGCATAGCAAGAAACAAGTATTTGTTGCTTTGTCAACCGCCAAAGCGGAATACGTTGCCGCCGGTAGTTGTTGCGCTCAAGTCCTATGGCTTAAGCAATAATTATTGGATTTTAACCTCAAACTAGAATGTATCCCCATCTTTTGCGGCAATACTAGTGCCATTAATCTCACCAAAAATCCTGTGTTATATTCTTGCACCAAACATATCGAAATTCGCCACCACTTTCTTAGGGATCATGTAGAGAAAGGTGATGTTATTTTTGAACACGCGAACACTAAAAATCAACTAGCGAATATTCTCACAAAGCCGCTAGCTACTGAACCTTTCTTTCATATCTGTCGAGAACTAGGCATTCTCGATATTTCGGATCGGGTGTCATAATTGCATGATTCATCTTATTTCCTTTACAATTATGCTTTTGAACATCTGACTAGTTGAAATTATTGCAAGCACAATTGTAATTTCTTCAAGCAAACATGGTATAGAGGTGATGTTGTTCCTTTCTTTCTCTCTCTCTCTCCCTCTAAAACTTTCATTCTTAAAAAGTGGGATTGCATGACAAATACTGTGTATATATGACATTTTTCATGTATTATATCTGTTTGGGTGCTTATTATTGAGTGGCATTCTATTTATGCATCAAATGTATGCTCATCTATGCATAAATGTGAAAATCGTCATATTCTGCTTGTATGAGTCTACCATAACAGGGCACTGGTCGACGCACCCTTATAAACATTTGCATCTTTCAAAATTCAATCAGTATGCGTCGACGCATGTAGATGTATGGTCGACGCATCGCGTGAAAACTCAGATTTTCTTCAAAGTCATTCCAAATTCCTACGCATTTAATATTAATAATCAACATGGTTTATGCATTTATTTAAATTCTTGGTAAACTGAACCTACCATGCCTATTGTCTCTTGACCTTTCCTCTTCTCAAAAACCCTAAAATCTCATCTATAAAGGGGCAAACCTCTTTCTCTACAATCACACTCTCCAACTTTTCTCTCTCTCTACAATCTCAAATCTTCCACAAACACCATCAATGGCTTCCTCCTCCCGCAGAATTACCGACAAGCAATCAAGAGCATCTTCATCATCTGCTTCCATACCAGTCACAACTGACTCCTTAATTCCTTTAACTCTTGTCGAAAAATTCAACAAGGACATCGGCAAAAGAGGGGTAGTTAAGCAGCATGCATTCTACAAGCTCACTGCGGAACACATTCATCTCTCCGAAATTTTATCTTTGCTGTAGTTTCAAGGCATTATCAACTTCTTGGAATGCAACTCAAAGTATAGTGAAGACTTGGTGCGTGTTTTCTACACATGCATCCATGGCAGGTTCAGCGGTCAGTTCTTTCACTCTCAGGTCGGCTCCACAAAGGTAAACCTAAACTATGTTGTGTGGAGTAAATATTTCAATATGCAATTGGCTGCTGGTGAAAATCCTCCTCATGAGGTAACTAATTCTCAAACTGTGGCTGGATATGAATTCAAATCGGCTTTAAATTCGATGTTAAAACGACCGTATCTAGAGAATATTGTGAATAGTGATGCATTTCCGAGAACCGTCACTGTAGGAAAATTGCAAACAGGTGAGCGAATTCTTCAGTGGATTGTGGCGCGCATTCTGCGGCCAAAGAAAGGAGGGCTCTCTAGAGTAGAACATGCTGAAGTCCATCTCATATACATTTTGAAAAATTAAATCAAAATTAACTGGCCCTACTACATCGCCAGTCGGATGTTCGCGTCACGAGACTCCGCAAGAGGAACTACTCTAGCATATGGATCATTTATTCAAGAAGTTCTGACAGCTGCTGATGTTGTCTTTCCAACATTTCCATACACATCCATCTCTTCAGATAAGGAATTTGGCACAAAGACGCTTTCAATGATGGGCTACAATTGGTGCAAAGAACGAAAAATGTACGGTTTTATTCGCAGGGCAACTACACCTAGAGTTGTTGAAGCATCTGAAGGCAGTGAGGAAAGTGCAGAAAGTGACGAAGAAGAACAAGAAGAACCTGAAGAGGAAGAAGATGAAGAAACCGCACATGAGGCATATGACAGTCATCATCAAACTGAGTCAACTGAGTACACGACTACCGATTGGGTTCCACACACAGCTCAACCTGAGGAAGAAGAAGAATAAAACAATCAAGGTTGGGGTGAGTGGCAGTACACTGGCTGGACCACTCTGGGAAAATATTATGATCCATATCATGGATATTCTGAAGCACCTCAATCTCCTCAGCAATCCAACACATCTGACATTCTCAGCATGATGCAGTCCATGCAATTGGAACAACAAAACTTTATGCGCACTCAAGATGAGATATTCAGTCAAATTCAAAGCCAACTCCAAACCCAAAATGAAAGGCTCAATAACTTCTCCACCAGAATGGATGCACGGTTTGAGGCTCTTGTTACATCGAATGAAGCTCAGGAAAGGGCCATCGCCAACAGTTTGAACTACTTGAACAACATTACTGTGGATTTCACTGACTTGGCTGATCCTTACCGTAATCCTCATTACTATGAGAGGGGATGACGGCGAGGCCGAGGGCATTAGATTTCTGTGTGCAATTCATGTTATTTTGTTTTATGTTGTTATGTGTTTAAGTTGTTTGGATTGTTATGAATATTTGGGTTTTCTCAATGCATTTTCTCTCGTTTATCTATACTATGAGTATTTGTTGCTTTATTTCTTTTTCATTGTCAATATTATGTGTGAATATTGGTATATGATTAGATATTACCTGTTATTCATCTTGTTGATTTGAACATTTCACTCTAAATTGTTCTCTTTCTCTTTTTGATGTTGTCAAAGGGGGAGAATAGAGTGTATCAAAGCCAAGAAGACCACACCATATCACATCAGTTACAATTACTTTTGCCGTTGAAAGTACAGGATTGAAAAAGAAAGGGGGAGCTTTTGCTACCATATTTGTAATATTTCATTTGGGTCTCATTGGCTTCGCACAGGTTGACATCATCAAATAGGGGGAGTATGTGAGGGCAAACCGTCATACAACATATGATCTTGAGTTTCAATGATGACAAATTGCAACCATGGATGAATTGGTATTATCGCTTCTACCTCTACAAATACAAATGCAAATATTCCATCCATCATATCCTTCTTATATCATTTAACTTTCTTTACTCAATACAATATATGTGAATGATATGTGGCTATGACTAAATGCATAAAAACCTCATAAATATCAATTTTTGAAGAATTACAGGCCATGAGTCGACCACTGAGTCAGCGCATGTATCTGTGCAAATGGTCACGGGTCAGCGCATGAAGACTGTGAGTCGACCGCAAGGTCGACGCATGAAGCTTGTATTTTCCCACGGGTCAACGCACGCCGACCTATGGTCGACCTACTCTGTTGGACTTTCAAACTTATCTAAATTTGCAGGCTATGCATTGACGCATAGACCTGCTATGGTCGACTGTTCGCGCGTTGGTGCTGTTTTTCAAGTCTTTCCACTGTGTTTGAAAAGCAGTTAAGTTTTTGATTGGTTGGTTACTATATATAGAGACTTTGTTCATTTTTATCAATAACAATTGTAAATTTGAGTCAATTGTCATAAAACAAGAAAAGTGAAAGAGGTGCTATCAAAGTTCATCAATCTTCATCTTCTACAACCCACAACACAACAATTACACACAACAATTCTTGGGGTGCTTGTGATCTTGTTCAAGGTGATAAGGTCCGAAGTCGTGATTGTAAATCCGGTTCGGGGTGATTTTTAAGGCAGGTTTTTCTTGGATAAAACCTAGCAGGTTTTTCCCTCCAAGATTTGGAGATTTTGGGGTTTTTTCGGTAAGGATCATCTCTACATACTTCAGCTGAGTGAAGGTGATTGAGAAGCGATAGTCTTCGACAATCTAGTAGCGGAAATCAGTGAAGTGTTCAAGAGTTTGCTGGGTTCGATTTGTTTGTGCGTGAGATCAGCCGGGCCGAGGGTTTAAAGAATGGAAGGTTATTCAACAAAGGGGCTGGAATCGGAGGTCTACTCACAACAATCGGAGAACTTGATTCGACTCGAATCAAGGAGCAAGAAGCGATAGCATCATCAACATCAACAGGGATTGCTTGTATATTTTTCTTATCAATTCTTGTATAAATATTTCTATGTTACAGGTGATATCTATTATATAGATCTCAATTCTTTTATTAGAATTGAGGGCAGACGTACCCCGAATCGAGGACGGCGGGGGAACTGCCTCAAAAAATATTTGTCTCCTTTACTTTTCAGCACTTTCAGTTTTGGCTTAAAATTTAAGTGATTTTAGTATAAGCTGTTATATCAAAATTAGGGTTGATTTGAGTAAATACTTATTACCGTTTTGAACTTTAGTGCTACAATATATTGCAACTTACTCAAGCCAAACCACACTTGGAGTGTATTGCACACCAAGTGTTTAATAAATTGCCTACACCAAAGTGTACTTACCTCATTTGCCTACTTTGTGGGCATTAAAGATCATTGGTGCTAGTTCTACTAATAAGTGGTAAAATCAACTGATAGTGTGACTAGTGTGTTGAATCGAATTTTGCTCATTATCAATTCCATAAGGCTTGAGGCATATCCGGTCTTCTAATAACGGTTCATTTTAGACGTAATTTTTCCTTGGCCGCTTCCGCAATTGAAAACAAATATTTTGAAAAACCAATATTAATTTGTAGCGCCAACTGATTTTAATTGGGATCTATTCAACCCCCCTTCTAGATCCAAGCCATCGTCTAACAAAAATGGTCCTAAGGTTAGGATGAAAGGGAAATCTACCTAATGTTATCATACAAATGATAAACCTAGAGTTGAGATGAAAGGGGCTATCCTAATTGTTATCAAGTAAAAGATTGAAAGCCTAGTGTCTCTCCTACTCCAATCTTAAACAGAGGGACTAGGAATCCTAAGGATCATGTGAGCAAGCACAAGTAAATAATATCCAATTCAATCATAAATGAAAACAAGGATAAAAGAAGTTTCAAAGAGAAAGGACAAGAAAGATCAAGAAGAAAGATGCAGACAAAAGAATGAACATCAATCACCAACAAAAGCCTTAAACACAAACATGTTAAACTCAAGCAAGATGGGCAAACACCTCATGTCATCATATCATAGGTGCATAACATATCCAAATCACATCAAAGATGTACCAACAAACACTAAGGTAGGGCAAACCAAGCACACTCAAACAAGTGAACCAAAAAAACCTCACAAGGAACAAAACCAAACATGAAGCAGAGCAAAAATCAAAGAAAAAAGAAACCAGATGACCCAAGAGGCAAGGTGGGGCAGCAACATTATAAGGTCAAAAGGTATACATCCAATCATGGGTGCATAAGAAGGATCACTTAAGTTTGACTGTCAAAGTCAAACTTCAAAGTGAATCAACCATCCTCAACAACCAAAAATGAGGGATCACCAAAGCAAACATCAAAGATCCAATTGGAATAAGGAAAACTCAAGAGAATCACCTCATAATGGACTAAAATCATTTGTTAAACCAAACAAGCAATTTAAATCTAAATAAAAACAAATAAAAAAATTTAAAAAAAAAAACCCTAAAAAGAGAAAGTGGAGATCAAAGCTAGAGTGAAGGCTCCAAGATATCACCATAGGTCTAGGACCATCATAGGATCACATAAAAATTTCCCAAACATTTTTAAATGCTAAAAAATAACTTTAAACTAATTAAATTTACGCAAATAAATCAAAAATACATGAAAATATCTAAAACAGAAAACAAAAATCCAAGGAAATCACTATAGGTTCAAAACCATCATAGGATCATGTGAAAATAATCTCATAATTTTAAATGGCTCAAAAGTATTTTTAAACCAATTAAAATAAAGCAAAACAAATAAAAATCATGAAAAATACAAAAATGCAAAATACAAATGCACAAAAATATAAATCAGAAAGAGAAAAATAAAAGAGGATTTTAGAAAATATTATGGTATTTTTCTAATAAAAATGAATTTATTATGAATTTCTGAAAAATTAAAGGAATAAAAAATAATTTAGAAAAAGAAAATAAAATAGGAAAAACACAGCGCGTTGTAGCACCCCAAAATTTGACTAACCTTTTTTTCTTAATTTGGCTTATGGTTCCTTTGCATTTTCTCACTTCTGCATATCATAGCATTTGTTCTTGAGGCAGGGGATCAAGATTTTTCTGTGGCTCAGAGTTCACTTTTATTGCAAGAATCCGAACAACGATCATTAGGGGCTCCGACATTTATTTTTCCCGGAAATCGAGCGGTCGATTTTATTTTATTTTGCAAGATATTTTCAGCTCAGGAGGCAACACTCAGGCTATCTCAAACATTCTCACGGTTATAATATTCAAGGGCAAGTTTCAGAGGCTGGACATGACTTAGAACAGATGAAAACAGGTGAATGTGCACTTTTCCCTCCAAAAGGCGCCAAAATTCAAATTTTTAAGGTGTTAACCGATTAACCAAAATGGTTAACCGGTTAACCAAAGCAAAATCATAACAAATTTGAATTCTTAAAGGTGTTAATCGATTAACTCAAATGGTTAATCGATTAACCGAGGCAAATTTTTCCTCTGCACGTGAATTTTCAAAGGCAGCCACTTTGGGGTCTATTTTGATCACTTGTGAATTTGATTCTACACCAGGAGAAGGATCTAGAACCACTTTGAATTTTGATTAGTTTCAAAATTAATTCAAAATCCCTCCAATTTCCCATTCCTAATTCCATTCCAATTTTCATAACCACACTCCAAACCACCATTCTACTCCAAACCTAGAGCATATTTAAGTGAATTTTCTCCAAACCTCAAGAAAAGTCCTCACAATTACAATTCATTTTCATATTTCACTCTCACTCTTGGAATTTTCTCTCCATTTTTTCTCTCCAAAACCTCCATTAGTGCTCTCACTTGAATTCTTTGATTCTTCATTAGAATCATAGAATTCTAGAGCTAAACCTCTATCCTTTATCTCCATTATCTTCATTTCACCATTTAATTTTTGTTTGGATTTGGATCGGAATTTGGAAGTGCTTATTTGGATCGTTTTTGCTTGATTTTGCTTGATCTTCATTTCTACAACAAGGAAGCTCTTGGATCTTGAAGAATCTCTGGGTTTCTTGCTTGGATCTACTCATTTCAAGTAAATCAACATTCACCAAAGAGAATCTCCGCTTTGTAGATTGGGAATTCTAGATCTAATTCTGTTTTGAGGTTATTTGGATAATCACAATGTAGATCTATGGCTTTTGATGCTTTTTGATCCATTTTGTTGATTTTGATCTTTAATCTTTGTGATCTCGATGCTTGGATTGTGTTTGCTTGATGTTGAATCACTGTTTTTTGGTGTTAAATTCGTGTATAATTGATTAATTGCTAAAAGTGCTTTTGAATTGTTGTTTTTTCTGCTTCTGGTACAACGTTAACAGTTTAACCAATAGGGTTAACAGATTAACCAGTGCAATTTCTAACGTTTTTAAGGCGTTAACAGATTAACCAATAGCGTTAACAGATTAACCAGTGCAAATTTCAAAAAATTTCAAGTGGTTAATTGGGTAACCAATAGTGTTAACCGATTAACACTGTACCAGAATGCAATTTTTGGTTGTTTCAAGCATGTTATGATACATTCTTACATGTAAATCTTCATGGATCGATATGATGCATTTGTGTGGGCTGTTTTGGACATGTTTCACTGTTTTCGATTGTTTAATCTTGATTCTTCGACACGTGATGTTCGATTTCCACTTGAATGCATACTTTGTGGATGTTATTCAAGTGATGAGTGTTTGTTTCTTTGCTTGAGTTTAAAGAATAACTTGGTTGAGATGTGCTTGTGGTGGTTTCTGCCCCACACCCTTTTTCCTCCCTCTTTTCTTTGCGTGTGCATCTTTGGATGGCACCTTTGCTTTGATGATTGATGGTTGATGGTTGTAGGAGCTTGCTTCTCCCATTTCATCTCACCCCTCTTGCATTTGTGTTTGCATTTCATGTTTGCATCTCTTTTTGCATTTGACTTGATTTCTCATTTTCTTTCTATTTGTGATTGAATTGTTTTGTCTTTTCTTGGTCTTTTGCCATGATCCCTTAGGATTAGGAGAGATATTAAGTGTTCAGTCCAAGCATGCTAACATTAGGATAGTTTCTTCCCGCTTAAATCCCAACTTTAGGAGCATTATGCATGACAACATTAGGGTTGATTAGTTTCCCCTTAGAGTTTGTGTCTTTCTCTTCTCATCTCCTAAACATCTCAAAACACCTAATAAAGGATAATAAGTGTTGTACGCTACGAGCCTTAAGTACTTGAAGCATGATAGTTGGAGGGCCTCCTCTCAATCTGTCTAGAGTGTTTAGCGTATGCCCTTTGCGCGATATGCGACGCATTCGCTCTCAAGTCATAGTCTTTAGTGCAACAAGAGTTACGAATCATAACTCAATTCACTTCTCATAAAAAACACAAAACAAAACATCAAACCTTTTTATCCTTCGGGATTGTTTGGAAAACCATTTTTAGAGAGAGTGTGTTAAGTCTTGGTTCTACCGCAAACAGGCATCGTCCCTAACTGCTGAAACCATTATTTAACCCTACTCAGTTAAAACACTAGAACCAACCTGTGGTCGTGTCAGCCCCAACTACGTTTGCTTTGATTTCTCGTACCAGACGAGGATACGTAGGTACAATACGACGATGTCTTGGCGAGCAACCTTCCCCCACCTTCACTCGTAGTTTTTCGAACCACGTTGACTCTGACTTTCCCATTGTACGAGGGAGTATGTAGACATAGAGCGGAGATGCTCTATCTAGTCTCTTTTCTTTTCTTTTGTCCCTGTGAGCCAACTTTTGTTAGATTAACACCCTTTTAGATAGATACTAAGCATGGATCCCGTTGAGTACAACGGACGTGAGGGGTGTGCATACCTTCCCCTTGCGTAACCGACTCCCAAACCCAAGATTTGGTTGCGATGACCTGTATTTTACCTTTTCGTAGGTTTTCTCTGATCGTTTCCTTTCCCTCTCTTTGGGATAAATAACGAACGTTGGCGACTCTTGTGTCCTTGCCGGCCCCTCTTCGCAGCGATGCGGTACATCAAGTCAGCTCAACCCCATGGAGCTAACAAAAGTCAAACACATAGGATTAAAACATTTGGCATTCTTGGACAGTTAGATGATGCCAGATCATCATCTTCAACCTCCAGCCATTTGAAACTTGAAGGAAATTGCAGGAAAACGTGGATCCAAGGAACCATAACAATTGGAGCTCATAGTGGTTTCATTGGATGTGTCTTTTCAAGACGATCTCAACCATATCATCGTGCCAAATTTCTTTAAATCACAGCTTACTTGATTTGAAAAAAACCAGAACAAGATTCAAACACGAATTTGAAAATTCAACAAAAAAACTCAACTACAACTAAAAACTAACTATACAAACAACATCAGCATGTCAAGGGCTACATTTTAGCAACAAATTTGGATCAAAATGGTTGAGAATTATACCTATTGAAGCTCAATCTTGAATCTCTAAAAATAGAGTTCCCTAGCTTGATTTGGGCCACGATTCTTCAAGGTCTTGATCTGGTTAGCTTCACTAAATGTTGGTGAAGCTAACTGAGTGGAGAATTGGAGGGATTATGGTGTGGAAATGGAAATTCGAAGTTCAAGCTTAAGAGTTAAAAGGGGTCTTAGAAGAGTGATTTTGTCTATCAAAAGCTTATGGAAATGGGTGGAAATGACTTCCTATTTATAGGAGAAGCTTTCTGAATCAAAATGGAGGGTGAATGAGGCAATTTTGATGGAAATCATGCACACCTGCAGCATGAGCAAAGTGTGACTTGCAATATGTCAAAACTCACTCAAATCATGCGTTTCAAGGTGCTAATCACTTCAGGCAAGTTGGTTAAACATGTTTAAGTGAAATTCGTGCATTAATTTGGTGATTAGGAACCAATTCAATCAAATTTAAATCTGACTTGGAGTGAAAATCCATCCTTGAAATCCAATTTTTGCAACCATGGTTCTCACAATGTAGGAGGCTTTTTGAGATGCTTCTTCTTGCATTGGATAGACGGAGATGCCATCTTTGCAATGTGAAAAGATAGTATTGATTTGTAAGCTTGAGTTGGGAGATGTGGTCTTTCAAAATAGCCTCCATGAAAGAGTGCAAAATCATAAAACACTTAGAAACATTTCAAGTCCTTTAGGGGCCAAAAAGAGACCTATAATGTTTTGATGAAAGCCAAGACATTCCATGGGTTTTTAGCTCTTCCACATTGATTCAAAGTTGTAGAGAACATCTTCAATTTTATTCTAGAAGAAGAATGGGCTCAAAATGATAAAAATTGACCATTTTATGCCATTTTGAAGTTGATTAAGAAAACCTTTCAAAAATCAAAATGACCTATAATGTCTTCAAACCTTTGATAACTTTGCAAGCATAACTTGATCTTTCCATGAAAAGAGAACATGTTAGGGATGATGAGAAGAGTTCATTAGAAAAAGAACCACCTCAAGATGTTGAAAATTGAAGGAGATATGCTCATTTGATCATAGCATCCATAAATTGCTATATTAGGTCAAACACCTTGCACGAAACTTGAATCTCTTGATGATTTATTGCACAATAAGCCATGATGAGACACAAATGATGTTGGAAGGATGTTGCCTTGAACCAAATTTGATGATGAGAAACTTCTAGGGTTGAGAATACCATAAAGTCATAGAGAACTCCTTGCTTGAACTTGATGAAACACAACCTTCTTGCTTGAGAAACAAACCATGATACCTTGATCCCCTACCAAGAACAAATGCTATGCAAACATGAACATGAAAATGAAAAGAAAGATAAGCCAAGAATATAAGAAAAGATGAGCAAATTTTGGGGTGCTATAGGAAGTAGTGGATTTTAGATTGATCTAGGCTTAAGTACCATTTAGTAGAGGCACCTTTGAGACTGTCTTGAAAGCAGTGTATCAATAATTTGTCATTCTAAATATGGTGTGCCATATGTCAGTAGTACATGATCAGGTGAACCTTCGGGCAAGTTGCCCCTTCGTACTTTTCGAACGTAGGCATTACGAATTTGGGAGGAAATACCAAGCCTGAGGCCAAGCACATGTCCTTGGCATCAGACCCAAAGACATTGTTCCCTTCTATTGCTTTCATTCTTCTGGCCATTATGTCCATTTCAACCTATAGTTTCTCATGCTTCTCATCTCCAGTTTCTGACCCATCGGGTACGTTGATAATCGGTTGATGATTGTTGAAGACTAGTCGAACCTGTGCTTGAGCACCGGCCTGAGTGTAAATGGAATTGTGAAAATTCGTCATTAGTGGAACACTTTGTGGATTTGAATATAGTTGATGATTGAATGGTTGAGCATCACTGTATGGAGGCATGAAATCTCTAGGCATCCCGAAAGGATGTTCTGTAGTTGAAGTTACTAATGGAGGAGGATTTGATGTCATTGTGTTGATTTCAGACACTACTATAGGTTGTGTGTCCATCTTTGCCTTGATTACCTGAATGACTTCCATGATTTGGCTAATGTCACCATGTAGCCCTTCGACATCGTTGTTGATTTGATCGAACCTCAAATCTTGATTTTCCATTCTCTTCTGAGCGTTAGCTCTTGTGTTGTATCGATGAGTATTTAACGTGACTCTCTCTCTCTCTCTCTCTCTCTCTCTCTCTCTCTCTCTCTCTCTCTCTCTCTCTCTCTCTCTCTCTCTCTCTCTCTCTCTCTCTCTCTCTCTCTCTCTCTCTCTCTCTCTCTCTCTCTCTCTCTCTCTCTCTCTCTCTCTCTCTCTCTCTCTCTCTCTCTCTCTGATAGCAACAACACATGGGATAGCCGGAGGACCGATGAAATGTAAAAATGAGATGTAGGATGCTAATGGAGACTACACATCCAAGGAGAAACAATACGTTTGTTTACAAACAAAACTAATGGATCAACACGTAACAACGTGATGAAAACTTTAACAAAACTTTCATTAATAAATGAGTTTTACAACATAAAGTCTTCATTAACAAATGAAACTTTTCAATCATTTAACAAAATGAAAGATTATGTTTTCCCATAAGCCTGGGGTACAACAAGGAAGGAAATAAACAGTTAAGGATCTTCTAACAAGATAACCATTCTCCCTCCGGTAGTTTTGTCTTCTTCTGACTCTGACGGAGCAACTCCCAAAGTTCTGCATATTCCCGTTCAGCTTTCACCAAGGAAAATTTCAAATTTCCCCTAGACAAAAGCTTATCTGGCTCTAGGGTAATGTCGTAGTATTGAGTATAAAACATCTTCAATGCTATCACTTTCGACCAAAAGAGGTATTCCTTCGTGACGAGACAACATGGATTTTCTACAACAGTCATTCCTTGCAGTTTGGGGTGATGCCAGGCATAGATAATTTGTGCTTCAAGATTCAGATCAGCATCGCTTTCACAGAAGTAGGTTTCCAGCTGGGCTGGGTCTGGTTCTTTCTAAATGGGGTATCCTAGCTGACGGCGGGCTAGAGTTGTAGTGAGAATCAGATGTCAAGCTATTAATTAACTTGAATCTTAATTCATAAAATTCACAACTGGACTTTGATTTATCCAAAGGAAAGGTTAATGAAAGAAAGACCTTTTGTGCGATGTAACAACAACGCTAAGAGATTCGGGGATCGGGGGTTGGTTATGCCTAGGGTAGATATTTCACATCCTAAACATTTGTAGTACTCTACAGGAACCTTTTGTAAGTTTGTATGCTAAGCTTGTTGTGGTTATACTATGGTTTGGGATTAAGGTTTAAGGTAAAGTTGAGGTAAATACCTAAGGATAGCTTCTAAGTTTGCTCGCAAAGATATTGCATCTTCTGCCTACGTATCCTAACTTGGATAGAATCAGAGCAATCATAGTTCACCTAACTAGGGGTGAGGAACTCTTGACTGTGGTCGAGGTTCCAGGGGACAAGTAAATGTCTGCGGTGAGACACCTACATAGAGTATGGCGAATTTAATTAAGGTTAAGTTAGCAAAGAAGAGAATGTCCACGGCGGGACAACTATATAGAGCACGACGACTCCAAGTCCTAGGGCAAAGGTAAACATGAGAAATACCCACGATGGGACGACTACCTGGAGCATGGTGACTCCAATCCTAAGTTGCAAATATTAACATGAAGTTAGTTGTTAGTGAGCTCGCAAAGACATCGCATCTTGTACCTACGTATTTCATTGTTAAATGAGAAATCAGAGCGTCCATAGTTCAGACATGACTAAAGAAGAAGAACTCTAAACCTAAGTTCTAAAGGGTAAATGGATCTATCAACGCCTAATAAGTGTAATGAGCTATCTATGACCCAGAGGTCAATAGAGAGACATTCCTTTGGACACAATGGATACAGACAACTTGATGTGAACTAACAAGTTCCATCTGGGGAATAACTTGACAAAGTTGAAGAAATAAAGTAAGAGCATGTAAAAAATCATGATAACAATCAAGATCAACATTTAACATCTTAACAAAGATCAAAAGACATAGTGGTAATAACCAACAATGTAAGCAAAGAACATGTGTAACAACGACAAGTTCGTCTATAACATTCATATGAAATTGATGCAAACAAGTTGCTACTTGAAGCAAGTATATTATAAGGATTAAAAGTGATCAAATGTAACAACATAAGACCAACTAAACATGGCTTGATGAAAATCAAACAAGCAAGAATACAAGAAATGTTACAACAGTTCAAGTGTAAATTCATAACTCCATGGGGGAAAACATACAAGTTTCATGGTAACAACCAAGACAAAAATCAAACCCTAGCATGTTATGGTTCTAACAAGACACATAAATAAGTAGAATGAAGCGTGATAAACATTTTCAAGAGGTCACAACATCAAGAATCATGTCAAAGTTTACAAAAGAAGTTCAAGTCATACCATGCATATTCAAGCATTTTACAAAGGTAAGAACAAACCCTAAACATGTTATGATTCTAAAAAGACACCTAAACAAGTAAAATGAGGCATAGTGAACATTCAAGAGGTTACAACATCAAGAATCATGCCAAAGTTCACAGATGAAGTTCAAAAGGCCATTTTCACATATATGCATTCACAAAAGCAAGTATGAACATGGTTGTTGTACCCCAAAATTTTCCCAACCCTTTTCTTCATTTGGCTTATGTTTCATTTCATTCTTTAGCATTTGCATCTGCATAGCATTGTCTTTTACAGGGGATCAGGGGAAGTGTGTCATCCAAGAGAATGTTATCAAGGGTTTCAAGATCAACCAAGAGTGTTTATTCAAGTTATCAAATGCTTACAATCATCAAGAAGTGGTCAGAGCTCTCTGGGAAAGAAGATTGACAAGTGTTGCTTATCTCCTATATTGGAGGTCAACTGAAGATTATCAGGGGTTCACAAGGCCAAGTTTATGGATAAAAAATGTTTGAGAAGCTCATTGAGTGCTCTTCAAGTCATTGTGGAGCTTATCTAAGTGTTCATTTCACTTGCAAGAGGTTGCAGTTAAGGATTGTGCATCTAGGGTTTCATTTGCTTAGTGCAAAGTCAACTGTGAGCTTGAAGGAGTTGAGACTTGGTTCCAAATAATTGGAGTCATGAGAAGTCATGTTGAGTCATTCATTATGTCATTTCAAGTTAAAATCAAGAAGAATCAAGAGTCTGAGGGGTTACTAAATTAAGGTCTTAGAGGATTTCAGTGTAAAATCCCCTTATTTAGTGCCTAACTTCAAGGAGCATTTACCTCAAGATACAAGTTAAATCTCATTTTATTATAAACATTATACTTGTAATATGTGTTCTAAGCTTTCTTTTAAGTACTAGAACTCATCCATTGGGTTTGTGGAACTTAAGTTATGATGCTATCAAGTTATGGGTCTCAGATGAACATATTTTTCAGTCAACAAAAGTCAACTCACTTCCAAGGCAATTTTGACCTAGAATCATGTTTCTTCTCAACTTTTGATGAACATGAAAGTTATTCCTCATGATCCTAGCTTTCCAAAAAGTCCTATAAGCCTTTCATATCATTTGTGGAACTCAAGTTATGAAGCTTGCAAGGCAGGGTTATTTTGGGAAACTTTAATTATAGGTCATTTTGATTATGGGTCATTTACATACACTTGTGCACTTCAAATGGATCTTCAACCAACATGAAAGTTGTCCCAAATGGCTTCAATTTTATCATGAAACTCAAGATTGACATGAATTATGCATGGTTAGGGACTTTTTAAAGGAGAATCCAATTGAACAAGTTATAGGTCTTTTCCATGTCATGTTTTGATTCAAAATGATTCACAATACTCCAACAAGCAAAATGCACAAAATAACTTTGGTTGATGAGGTGAAAATCGTGTGGAATTTCAAGTAACTTCACAAAGAAGTTTCACATCCAAACTTGTTAAATGGATCACCAACAAAGCCCAAACTAATCTTAATGTGAAATCCAAGTTCCCAGCTACAAAACCAAGTCATTCTCATGTGTGTAGCAAGCTGAAATCACGTGTGCATGGGAGTAACTTCCAAATTAGGCATTTTAAAATTACATCACAACAAAGCCTCATGGGCCTTTCTTTCTCATCCATATCCATAATATATAAGCTCCAAGTTCATTTTGAGAGCTCAGAAGATGAAATTTGTGGAAAAAAGAGCATAACCAGTTTTGGAAAGTGAGAGCAAAATTCAAAATCGTGAATTAAAATCCAGAGCAATTCAAGTAAAATTGAAGCAAGCATCATCTTCCTCAAGCGAATTGGAGTAGATATGCACATTTGCAAGCAAGCTAACCATCAATCGAAGCACCAACGGAGTGTCTCCGTTAGGTAATCTTCCATTCCATTTTTCTCTCATGTTAAGCACTGTTCTAGGATCATTGTGGTTGCATCTGAAGCACTACATCATGTAGGAAATGTTTGATAGCTTGATTGTCTTGTTTGATGAGGTTTACAATTATGCATCCAAAACTTTCACCGTTCGATTCTCACTATTTATGCATGATTAAAACAAATGAACACTGGATTTGGATTGTGTGTGATTAGAGCTTCAATTTGATGTAAGATTTGACAATTTTTGGTGAGTTTTGGAAACCTGAACTTCGGGCACCTCGCCGGAGAAGACGACCGGAGCTAGGTGATTCACGGTCGCGCGCGGATCAAAACCGAGCGGTCTGAAAAACGTAGTAAAGCGACAGTAACTCGGATATCGATTCACAAGGATTCTTATTTAAAGTAGCCAATTGAGACGAATTGGGGGATAGTTTGATTAGAAATTCGATTAATAAAGAAAAAGGCAGAAATAATTGGTTTTGAAATAAGTGATTAAAAACAAGTAAATCCACCGGTTCGAATCCCAACTTATCATCGGTTATTACAACTTAATATTTTCAAAAGGGTTCAATCCCTATTTGATTGCAATATTGTCGAACAAGCATCAACAATATCGCATGACTTCTATTCCAAATTACCGAATTAAGCAGACGGTTAAAGATTGCGCAAATTAACGAAAACGCTAAGTTAATCCGCGATTGAGTTAAGGAATATTGATCGACCAAATTAAATCCAATTTATCTTATAATAACGAATTAAGAAAACGAAATTATAAGATAATTTGGAACGAGATTAAAAGAAATAATGCACACTTTAAATTGAATAAACCTCAAAGAATTACGGGTTCGAAACCGGCAGATTTTCCCTTAGGATTAGTTCGCCATGAAAACAATAAAACAAAATGAAATTCGGAAAATAAACTGGGTGAGTGTTTTGCATCACAGCAGTAACCTTAAATAGAAAATAACTGGGCCAAAAACCTAAATTAGGCCTGCAAGGAAAACTACATTATCATAAGTCAGAAACTTCAACGAATTATTCGAGACTCAAGCAATCCGAATCAGCTCCTTTGTGCAACGTCAAAGTTGTAAATCTTTTTCTTAGCTTTCCAACGACTGGTAGAATGCCTCGATCCGATTTCTATAGCTCCAATTATGAATTTTTTTATTAAAAGCTGCTAATGCTGAAAAATAACATACGAAAATTAAATAAAGCTGAAAATAAGTTAAATTGTAAAAACATCATAAAATAGGAAATTGAACAAACTAAACTATAGAAATTCCTAAGTCTAAACATAGAGGAAGGTGCATCAAAATGCACTGATCACTAGGGCTCCGACGTCTGGTTCAAACTCAGGCAAGGCTGACGTGTGCTTGCTTGACTTGTTGACTTGATCAGATGTGTGGTCATGATTTGTTTGACCTTGCGTGCGTGGCTCAGTGGACTGCCAGGTCAATTAGTGAAACGGTGTGTTTCAAATTAGGGATCAACCTGATTTATTTTGGGCCTAAGTTGCTATTTGCACACCCTGTTTGTTAGAGCCCAATGTTTTGAACGTTATTTCTTGCTATCTGCATCGTTTCCATTTATTTGCTTTATTTTATTTTAATTGCGTTTCTGTTTTCATTTTTTTATTTTTAAAAATAGTTCCAATCCTGATGAAATTCCACTAAAAATATTTTCTAACACTTTAATGTGTTATTTAATTTTTTATATTTTTTCATTTCTTTTTTCTTTTATTTTTCAATTAAATTGGAATTAAATGATTAGAAGGGTTTTTAAATGATTTTTATTTGTTCTTCTTTGATCTTGTTTGATTTTGTTGACCAATTGAAACCTCCAATGAATGAGACTTATTCCTCATGTTAATAATGAGTTGAGGTGTCTTAGAGGATGGTTTTGGTCAATGTTTAGCTTGTTTTTGGTTGACTTTCAAGTCTATTTCTTTAACCCTCGACAACCCTCCTTCAAAATGGGGCACCCTAGTGGATCAATTCCTTTAGTGATGTTTTGAATGGACTTTGGTTGTGTTGCTTCGGCCCCTGGTTTCCAACATCTTTATGAGCTTTGTGTGTTTTATTTGGATTTATTTGAACTATTTTCCAATTTTTGGAGTACCTTGCAAGTCAAGCTACCCCTAAGGATGGTTCACACACACACGTGACCTAGTTTTGATGGGAAATGACCCTTGTGGATCTCATATGCTTCCAACTCCTCTTGATTCATATTCTTAACATGTTGAAGGGGACAGTTGCAAATTTTTAGGTCTTACACTTGCTTGGTTCATGTTGGAAGTTCCATTTGTTTAGGGCTTTCCATTTGATGTTGAATGTTGAAAGTGTTTAGAACCTAGGTTCTTTACCATGCCTCATCTTGCAATTTGCTTTGGCTTGCTTTCTTCTTTGGATTTCCTATCCTATTCCCTTGTTCTCACTTATGTCCTAGGACCTTGGGGACTCATCCAAGTTGATTTGGCTTGCACTTTGAATTTGATTTGGATGAGAGGCCATTTTGAGAACTTCTTTTGTTCTTTTCTTGCATGATCATGGTGATGCCTGTGAATGAGTTTCATTTTGTGTTGCTTGCTGCCCAAGCCTTATCTCCCATCCTCACATTGATCACACCTTCCTCTTCTTTTTGTTTTCTTTGCCTTGGTTAGGGATTGATGTATAAGTGGTTGTAGGAATTATATTTCTCCCACTTCATCTCACTTTTAGCTTGAACTTGTTTAAGTTCTTTGGTTTCCTCTTCTTCTTTGTTTTGCATCTCTTGTTTGCACTTAAGAGGTTGAGATGTGCTTGTGGTGGCTACTGCCCCACACTTTTTTTCTCCCTCTTTCTTCATCTTGGTTTTGCATTGCATGTTTGCATCTTCTTTCTTCTTTCTTCTTTGCATTGCATGTTTTGCATTATGTTGAGTTTAGACTCCCTTTAGAGTCGTGTCTCTCTCTTCTCATCTTCAAACTTCTTCAAGTCACATAATAAAGGATAATGAATGTTGTACGCTATGAGCCTTAAGCATTTGGGAAATGACGATTGAGGGGCCTCTTCTCAATTGTCTAGAGTGTTTAGCGTATGTCCTTTGGACGAAATGTGACGCATTTGCTCCCAAGTCATAGTCTTTAGTGCAACATGAATTACAAACACAATTCAATTCACTTCTTCATAAAAAACACAAGAGCGAACTTCAAATCTTTTTTTATCCTTTGGGATTAATGGAAAACCTTTTTCATAAAGAGAGTTTTGTTAACTCTTGGTTCTACCGCAAACAGGTAACGCCTAAGTCTCCAATGGTCGAACAACATACACCTAACTGCTAGAACTAAGTTTTAACCCTACTCGGGTAAAACACTTGAACCAATATGTGGTTGTAGTTTCCCGAACTACGTTTGCTCTGATGTCTCGTACCAGACAAGGATACGTAGGAATAAGACGACGATGTCTTGGCGAGCAACCTTCCCAACCTTCACCCGTAGTTTTCTGAACTACGTTGACTCTGACTTTCTCATTGCACGAGGGAGTACGTAGGCCTAGAGCAGCGATGCTCTATCGAGTTTCTTTATTTTCTTTTGTCCCTGTGACCTGTAGCTTAGATAGTTTAACACCCTTTTAGATATATAACAAGCGTGGATCTCGTCGAGTACGACGGACGTGAGGGGTGCTAATACCTTTCCCTTGCGTAACTGACTCCCGGACCCAAGATATGGTTGCGATGACCTGTCTTATCCCCTTTTCATAGGTTTTCTCTGATCGTTTCCGTTCCCTCTCTTTGGGATAAATAACAAACGGTGGCGACTCTTCTGTTCTTGCAGACCCTACTTCGCAGCGATGCGACAATGGTAAGGAAATTAATCAAACATGTTTGATCATTTAAATATGTTAACAAACATATATGAATCATACAAGATCAAGCTCACAAGAAAAATCAAATTATAAGTTTGAAAAGTTCAAGAACACCAAAGTAAAAACCCTAAACACACATTTTTTTTCAAGTGGATCAAAGTCTTTTAGGTTAACAATACTTGAATTATTTCTTTACTAAATGAAAATATACATGATAAGGAGTGGTTTTCAAAAAGAATGGCATCAATAGCATAAAAATTGAGCAAGTTATGATCATTGCAAGTTGGTGCACCAAGAGGGCAAAAACTAGGGCAAGGCAACGTTACAACCTATGGGTCATTTGCGTAAGGATTGGAACTCAGTCAATTCTT
Source organism: Lathyrus sativus (assembly GCA_963859935.3). Lineage (NCBI taxonomy): Eukaryota > Viridiplantae > Streptophyta > Magnoliopsida > Fabales > Fabaceae > Lathyrus > Lathyrus sativus. The sequence goes on along the minus strand of CAWUDS030005887.1, from coordinate 7,678 downwards.
AACCAAATAGAGTGAAACAAAATTGAAAATTCTGTATTTTTGAACAAGGAATTCAATGGTACCATATTTTTTCATACCATACACCCACAGAAAAATTCGATAGCAACATTGGTTTAAGCAAGTTTAGTGACAACCAAAAGCGTGAACATGTAAACAGTCATGTGTAGTGGTGTGCTTGGTGAAACAAGTGTATAAAAATCACATATACATCATATTAAGAGTTTAGCATAAAAGAAATCAAGAGATGCACACATGGTTTGGCAGATTGGATGCAAAATGCAAAAAGTGACTAGGTTGGGCCAAGTTTGTGACCTAGCCTGTGACCAGAATTTGACAATTCAAAAACTATATGTTTTGATGAAAGTAATGGTTCATACATGACACATAACATATATAATACATGTTCAAACAATGTACAACACCAAATCATAGCTAAAAGTCATGGTAGCATGTGAAACGCAAGTGAGAATTTCATGTTTTCTTGTGTTTTAGGCTTACCTCTTGATGCAAGCTTGCACAATAAGAAAACCAAAGACATTGATTGCTACTCCAAGGTGTAAAAATGCTCCTAGTATGATGAGAAGATGCTTCAAATCAAGCTCAAGCAAGTTGATGGGCAGAATGGCTTGCATGTGAAGAAAAACCTCCAAAATTAAATGATTTTCAAAGACAACTCCTTCAATCCTTGTTACAGAAGTTTGGATTTGTTATGGACAGCTTCTATATGTCAAACATGAAGTGTTATAGGTCTTAAAGTTCAAGGAAAGGCAAGGGACCAGTAGTTGTCCTTTAAAACGCAAAAAAGTCAACAAAATGAGGTTTTGAGGGTTGACTTTTGGATTGGATGAGTTCCTGGACAAGTGAGGGTTTGGATAGCTTTAACACATCATTTGTGATGTGTTAAAGGCTTGGTTTGAGTTTGAAAGTGTTTGGAAAAGGTTTTAGGGGTGAAAGTGCAAAATAATTTTCTTGTGGTTTTGGAAATTTAGTGAGATTTAGCAAGAACTTTACAACTGTGGGAAGGAGGGAGTTTCAACTGGTTTCAAGCATGTCAATGGTGTATTTGTGATATGCGGAGGATGTTATAATTATAGGAAGAATGAAGGAGCAAAGGGTGAGGGCAGATTGAACCGTTTTGCAAGATCTTACTTTTTGGAGGGAAATGGAAGCAAATCTTCCTCTTGATCTTGATTCTGATGTTTTTGTGTATTTCCAATGCATCTCAGCACTATAACAACCTATAGAAAAGTTGTATGAGGTGACTAGAGGGATGGAAAGAGGGGGTAGCTAGGCTGCATCAGATTTTCTCAAAAGTTCCTCTTTCATGGTGTACTTGTTTGTACTTTCTTTTGATTAAACAAATCCTTTAACTAAAATTCTGGTTTTGCTTGTGGATACCTCTTGTATTATCATCAAAATTACCTCCATGTATCATATCAAAGGCTAAATAAGTGGTTAGAAACCAATTGGCTGGTTTATGGACCCTTTGGCATGAGTTGGACTTGGTTTGGTGACATGACAAATCTTCAACTTGTCTCCTTCGATTCTCTCTAACCATGAAGGCTGATAAAATTCTCTTGTAGGTTTTAGAAAGCTCCAAATATGATCTATAACTTTCATGTTCTACACAAGTTCAAATTCCAAAGGGAACTGTGTTAAAAATCCCCTTGAAGTTGGCTGAAAATTTGACTTACAAGCACAAAAAACGTGAAATCTTTCCAAGTGCTTTTCCCCTCTTGCCTTGTCTTTGCTCATAACTCAAACATCCATTCATTTTTTGACCATAGGTCACTGTGGAACTTTTGTAGGGCTCCTCGAGATCTTTCCAACAAGTTTTGAACCACTCCATTTGGACATGTGGTTAGAAAGTTATGGCTTAACCCCTTTCAAAACCCTAATTTCCTGACATTTTGATTACTTCTCAATTCTTGATCCAATGGCCACCAAACTTCATGATTAGATATGACATAATACTGGGAACATAATTAGCTTCAATTTTGGGTCAAAACCCTGTTGGTCAATGGGTTGACTTTTCAGTCAGACGACCCGAACGATCGAAAACCTCTGAATCGACTGTTAGTGTTCTGGGTTGCCTGAGGCCTTGAAACTTCTTGTGTAGACTTCTTTGGGTCATATGAGCCTTATGGACTATGATTCCATCATTGTAGACCTCTCTAGGTTAAAAGTCAAACTAGAGTTGACTTTCCCAATAAAAAACCCTAATTTGGGTTCTTAGACTGCACTGTTCTTCTTCCTTGGGTGACAACCTCAAATTGGACTCATATTTGATCCAATCTGATATCTTTGATGATATAAAGAATTGATACATGGAAAATCAACCCAAAACCTTGACTGATCAAACCATAGAAACCCTGATTCCTGACTGCGTGAAACCCAAATTCACCTGCATCTTGACAAAGATCAAACTTGAAAGAGGTTAAGGTTAGATAAACAATGTTGATGACCTAGAATGATGATGGAATATAGGGGTCAAATTTTGGGGTACAACAGCTGGGATAGGACTGTAATTGATATATCCTCTGGTGTCGATTAGCGGTATGTTTGGGAACTCTCCACAGTCGAGTATCATGGTTACTCCTCCTCGAGTTAGGTCATACCAGCTAATGTCGTAATGAGAGAGTGCAACCAATTTTCCAATCCATGTATCACTGTCTTGAAGTTTCCATAGAGGGAATGTCCTAGGCAAGTGTGAAATAAACCACTTGTTTAGAAGTGTTGTGCAGCAAGAGAATTGTCCGAGATTGAACACCTTCCACCGGTGAACAGTGTAGTAGGTATCAGCCAAAAGAGTGGGAACTAGATTTCTGACAAGAAACAGCTTGATGGCTTCCAGGTTGATGAACTCAGGTTTGCTAGGAAATAGGTATAAGTAGTAAATTAGGAAAGCTAGTATAGCTTCAAAGATTTCCAAGTCTCATCAGTCATAATAGAACTCAACTCTCTCCTTGAATGGTCTCTCCTCCATTCCGGTGAATCTACCTGTCGCAACTGTGAAAAACACCCGGCGGAAAATAGAAGAGTTGCCACCTTTCGTTCTTTATCCCAAATAGAGGGAAAGGAAACGATCGGAAAAAACCTAACGAAAAAGGAAAAGACAAGTTCATCGCAACCAAGTCCTGGGTTCAGGAGTCGGTTACGCAAGGGGGAAGGTATGAGCACCCCTCACGTCCGTCGTACTCGACGGGATCCACACTTGTTGTCTATCTAAGGGTTTGTTTAAACTATCTAGCTACAGGCTCACAGGATAAAAAGGAAAGAAAAGAGACTCGGTAGAGCATCGCCGCTCTGTGCCTACGTATTCCCTCATGCAATGGGAAAGTCGGAGTCTCGACCTCTTGAAAGCAAGCAAAGAATGAAATGCAAAAGAGAAATGCAAGAAGGCAAACAACCATGCAAAAGCAAGCACCCAAGAAGGTGGATGGGAGAAGCGAACTCCTACGACCATCGACCATCAATCATCGGAGAAAAGTGGTAGGAAAAGAAGTGCGGGGCAGCAGCCTCCACAAGCGCATCTCGACCACTTGATTTTCACACTCAAGCAAAACAAAAGAAAACGCACATCACTTCGAACAACATATACGATAGTATGCATCCAAGTGGAAAGCAAGCACATGTGTCAATGAAATCAGGATTAAACAATCACAAACAGCGACATATATCCAAAACATCTCACTCCTAATGCATCACAATGATCCATGATGATTCCAAGTGAAACGGTACCAAAACAAGCATGAAAAACAACAAAAATAGGCCTGCTGGAACAGTTTTAATCGATTAACACTAGAGGTTAATCGATTAACCATTTAAAAACAATTGAAAAAGTGAAAGTTTGAACGTGTTAATCGATTAACAGATTACGTTAATCGATTAACACTGTGTGAACATCAGAAAAATTGAAAGTTTGATATGGTTAATCGATTAACACCAGACGTTAATCAATTAACACTGCTCCAACAGCAGAAAACAACAATAGAAACGCACTTTTCAGCAACTTATCATTTAAGCAAATATCCACATGATCTCATAAACAATTGTGCACGAAATTAAAACCAAAAAACAGTGATCTAAACAAGATGTAAAAACATCTAAACAGCACCATCACAATTCATATGGATCAAGAATCAACCAAAATCAATCAAAGATGAAGATTAACATGATTATGCAAAATAAGCTAGAAAATGCAATAGATCTAGAATTCCAACCTTTGAAGTAGAGAATTGCTTACGGTTAATGTTGATTTACTTTGAACGTGTAGATCTAAACAAGAAATCCGGAATACTTCAAGATCCAAGCCAATTCTTGTAATAGAAGTGATGATCAACAAAAATCAAGCCAAATTACTCCAAATAAGCAATTCCAACACCACTTCAAAAATCAGATCCAAGTTTGCACGAAAATCAAATGGAAAAATGGAGATGATGATGATAAAGGACGAAGGTTTTAGCTCAATAACTCATTGATTCCAATGGAGAATCAAAGAATTCAATGGATGAAGAGCTTTGGTGAGGGTTTTGGAAGTTGAGAGAAAATTGAGAGAATTGAGATGAATTCTGAAAATGAGAGTGAAAAATGAAGATTAGATGTGTGAGGTTTGTAGTAAACCACTTAAGTAACCCTTAGGCTTGGATCCAAATGAGAGGTATGGAATGTGTTTTATGAAATTTGGTTTGCGTTGCACCCCAAAATTTGCCCAACCTTTTCCTTACCTAGCTTATGTTTCATTGCATTCATTGTAGCATTAGCATATGCATTGCATTGTCATTTGTGCAGGGGATCAAGAGATGTGACTATTAAGAAGAGGCTACCAAAGGTTATAGGGATAATTAAGAAGCTATAGTCAAGTTATCATCCTCACCAAGTCACCAGAAGAAGTCAGAACCCTCTAGAGAAGGGAATGGATACAAGTTTGCCTATCTCCTATCTAGGGGGTCAATGAAGATTATCTGATGATATTGAATCCATGTCTATGGGTGGAATCCATTATGAGAGCTCATTGAATGCCTTGAGGGTCATTAAGAAGCTTGTGCAAGTCATTATACAAAGTGCAAGAAGCCACAACCAAAGGGGGTGCAGTTAGGGTTCTCACCTGGTCAACCCTAAGTCAATAGTTCAATTGGAGGAGTTTGAGACTCAATTCCAAGTCTTTGTGATTATTAAATGTTGTGTTGAGACACTTAAGAGATTATTCCAAGATCAATTCATCAAGATTCAAGAGTGTGAGAAGTTGCTAAGCCAGGGTTTCTAAGCTTGACAGTGTAAACTGCCCTAGTTAGTGCCTAACTTCAAGACCACATATCTCAAGATACAAGTTTCATCTCATCTTGACTCAAATATGAGACTTGTAGAGCGTGTTCTTAGCTTTCTTTTGAGAACAAGAAGTCATTCATATGATTTCTAGAACTCAAGTTATGAAGCAGACAAGTTACAGGTCATCAGATGAATTGTGATTTTGGTCCATGAAAGTCAACCAACTTCCAAGACATTTTTGACCTAGAAGGATGTCTCTCCTCATCTTGACCCAAACATGAAAGTTCTTCCTTATGATATTGACTTTCCAAAGAGTACTAGAAGTACTCAAGCTGATTTGTGAAGCTCAAGATATGAAGCTTGCAAGGCAGGGGTATTTTTGGAAACTAATATTATAGGTCACTTTTCATTATAGGTCAATTTCACCACTTTGCACATCTCAATTGAAAATCTTTCCAACTTGAAAGTTGCTCCAAATGGGGTCATTTTCTCAATCAAACATCAAGGTACCATGGAATTGGCTTGGATTGGAGAATTGATAAATAAATTTTCGTGAAAGGAAGCTTTAAAAGGCCTAGAATGGATCAAACTCATTTGAAACCACTTTCCTTTCATATGTGTGTATATTTTGAGTGTCTCAAATCGTCTAAACACAATGTCAAAATCATAAATCAATTTTGAGGTCATTTCCATGGCTAAATTTAAGGTTACTTCATCTTGAAGTAACACATTCCAAATCAACCATTTATTCCATTTCAAGGAAGAAACCTCCACCATTGAATCACTCACATTACACACAACATGAATGAACTAGTTTGGAAGAGTTTCAAGCTCTGTTTTCAAGAATTGGAAGTTTTCCGAACCAAGCAATTTTGGATTTGAATTGGGCCATACAAGCTGAAACTAATTGGCTTCAAAAAGATCAGGATCCATTAATAACTCCATCAATCATTCACATGCAATAACTGAATTTGGATCAAAGAATAATAGAATTTTGTTGAGAAAAAGTGAAGAAAGATTGAAATTCGTTTTTGGAGAATCATCCATTTTCAGGCCAAATCAAGATTGCTAAAAGCTCTAGGGAGATTCAAGGAAGGATTATGCAAATTTTGGTCAAGATTCATCATCGTTTGAAGGCTCAGTGGAAGTACTCCACTAGGTAAGCGCTTCCAACCAAATTATTCACTGTCTAGGAATCATCTCACACCATTGTTGCATATTGTTGATGTCCATGGATAGTAGATCGTTCCTGTATAGGTCTTGTTCATGTTCTTGAACTTTTGTGACTTGACCGTCAATCTTGCAAGCTTCGATTTGGATTAATTATAGGATAAAAATGAAAATGGATGTTGGATTAGTAACCTAGGCAATGAGACGAAGAGATTGGTCCCAAAAATTGCAAGTTTTGTTGAGTTATTGAAACTTGTACTGTTCATCATGGCCGAAGAAGATGATCGGTGTTAATCCGGCCATTGTCTGTGTAATTCTCCCTCCATGTGAGTTTTAAATCCTAGCTTGCATCCTGGCCTTTGGATCTCTTGTTCGACTTTGACTCAAGCACCATCTTATGGCCACGATTCGTTCTCATATTGTGTTAAGTTGCTGAAGCTTACGTGTCTGTTTCATAACCCTAGGATTGTTACTTGATTTGTATCCAGTGGCCACGATTGCATCTCAGGGATTGACTTCCCTTTAATGAAACGGTGCGTTTCATTGGCGTGCACCACAACCATTAGATTACTTGACCAGTCTTTGGATTGTAAGGCTGAGATTTATTTTCATTTTGTGCTTGGAAGGTGATGCACGTGTGTCTCCTTTATATCCATAGGATGCTTGACTAGTAATTGAAACGGGTGGCTGAGATTTATTCTCATTTTAGTTGACTGAAGTTAATTGATCTGGGCCTAAATGCTTTTCACACCCCCATGTTCCTGAGCCCAATAGAATGAACTGAAATGGACTACTTTTCACACCCAACTTTTTCCAATTTAAATTTCTTTTCTTATTTTCTTTTAGTGAATCCGTTTGCATTTTAATTCATTTAAAAATGTTAAGTAATCCTAAAAATCATGAAAAAATACATTCACATAGTTTGACTGTGATTTAATTTTGCATATTTTTTAATTGAATTTTCCATTTATTTTTTCATTTAATTGGGTATTTTCCTTTTAATATTCTTTTTGTAAATAAGAAAATTACATATCTTTTTTCTTGATTTTATTTCTTGATAGAAACATCACATAAATTCATGATATTTTTTGTGCTTATTTTTGATACTTCAATTGACATTGTGACATTTTTATCATTATTTTTAGGTATCATTTGATTAGGGTTTAGATAGTGCCTTCAGAACCCTCTTTTCTTGCCTTATCCATATAGCACCCTAGGCTTTTGTCTTCTGTTGGCATAC
>CAWUDS030005886.1:0-44134 GCA_963859935.3 Lathyrus sativus | reverse complement strand
ACTTAACAAATAACTTTTATGTATTTATTAAAAAAAACGTTCTTACATTGAATGTTTTAGAAAAGAAAATTAAACTCTTTAACTAGAGGTACAATACTTATGAGAAAATACTTCTATGCATCAATGTGAGTCTATTCAAACTTACTAGATGTCATAAAAGTTGCTGCTTGTTATCTTTTAAGAGAAGTTAACTACTTTTACCACTTACAAACAAGTAAATTATAGTAACTAAAATTGTTCTAGAAATTGAACTTATTCTTATGAAAAACACCTTAAAGAAAGTGACACTTTTTCAACATAAAGGTAATGGATGTCATATTTGTACTTTTTATAATGTCTCAACAGAAGAAGAATGTTTAGAAAGATATAAATATTAGAATAATAGTTGTTTGAATAATTGTTATCATCCCTATAAAAAAAATTGATTATATGTTAGTTTTGTATAAAAACATGAATATGTATATATATATATATATAGTTTAATAAAATTTTGGATATTTAATATGAAAATTTACCGACGTTAAACCTTACTATTTATCAAAAACTAAACACATCAAACTCTAAAATATATCTTTCAAATAATTTTTACACATATTCTCTCCTACGTCACGGTAGTTTTCTAAAATGGTTTATTAATATTTACTTTTCATAAATCAATTGTGAAAAATTGTAATCCTCTTTAAATGTATGTGGTTTGTTTAACTTATCTTTTTTAGTTTTATTATTTTGTGGAATATTATTTTCAACATCTTTAAAAGTCTAGTTGACAATATGAATTAGATTAGCTCACAGATTCAAATGACTTGTGCTTTATTTGAGTAATTTTTTGAATTTTTATTTTTTAATTTGTATTAGCCAATCAAACAATTAGTCAAATAACTTATCTTTTTCTTTTTTTGTGTTTGTGAGTATTATATTTGATGTGTTTGCTTCTGTTAGTGTTTTTTTTAGGTTAACTGAGACTTATATATATATATATATATATATATATATATATATATATATATATATATATATATATATATATATAATATATATATATATATATATATATATATTATATATATATATATATAATATATATAATTTAAATTTCATTGTAATGTCTTATTTAATTAATATTAATTTATATGAACAAAACTCTTAATTCTTTGAAATATTCAAGAATGACTTGATACTAATAAAAAAAGATTAATGTGTACATGTTATATAACAAAGATAAAAAAAACTATTTTTTATAAAAGCGTCACTTAAAAAATAAGTTTTATGTATTTATTCAAAAAAACGTTCTTACATTGAAGGTTATAAAAAGAAAATCAAACTCTTTAACTAGAGTTACAATACTTATGAGCAAATATTTTTATTCATCAATGTGAGTCTATTCAAACTTACTAGATGTCATAAAGGTTGCTGCTTGTTATCTTCTAGAGAAGTTAACTACTTATAACACTTACGAACAACTAAATTATAGTAACTAAAATTGTTCTAGAAATTGAACTTATTCTTATGAAAAATCCTTAAAGAAAGTGACATTTTTTTAAACATAATTTTCGAACTCTATATTTTAGAGTTTGATGTGTTCATTGTAATGTCTTATTTAATTAATATTAATTTATATAAAAAAAACTCTTAATGCTTTGAAATATTCAAGAGAGACTTGATATTAATAAAAAAGATTAATGTGTACATGTTGTATAACAATGAATAAAAAAAAAACTATTTTTTATGAAAACGTCACTTAACAAATAACTTTTATGTATTTATTAAAAAAAAACGTTCTTACATTGAATGTTTTAGAAAAGAAAATTAAAACTCTTTAACTAGAGGTACAATACTTATGAGAAAATACTTCTATGCATCAATGTGAGTCTATTCAAACTTACTAGATGTCATAAAACGTTGCTGCTTGTTATCTTTTAGAGAAGTTAACTACTTATACCACTTACAAACAAGTAAATTATAGTAACTAAAATTGTTCTAGAAATTGAACTTATTCTTATGAAAAACACCTTAAAGAAAGTGACACTTTTTCAACATAAAGGTAATGGATGTCATATTTGTACTTTTTATAATGTCTCAACAGAAGAAGAATGTTTCAGAAAGATATAAATATTAGAATAATAGTTGTTTGAATAATTGTTATCATCCCTATAAAAAAAATTGATTATATGTTAGTTTTGTATAAAAACATGAATATGTATATATATAATATAGTTTAATAAAATTTTGGATATTTAATATGAAAATTTACCGACGTTAAACCTTACTATTTATCAAAAACTAAACACATCAAACTCTAAAATATATCTTTCAAATAATTTTTACACATATTCTCTCCTACGTCACGGTAGTTTTCTAAATGGTTTATTAATATTTACTTATCATAAATCAATTGTGAAAAATTGTAATCCTCTTTAAATGTATGTGGTTGTTTAACTTATCTTTTTAGTTTTATTATTTTGTGGAATATTATTTTCAACATCTTTAAAAGTCTAGTTGACAATATGAATTAGATTAGCTCACAGATTCAAATGACTTGTGCTTTATTTGAGTAATTTTTTGAATTTTTTATTTTTTAATTTGTATTAGCCAATCAAAACAATTAGTCAAATAACTTATCTTTTTTTTTTGTGTGTTTGTGAGTATTATATTTGATGTGTTTGCTTCTGTTAGTGTTTTTTTTAGGTTAACTGAGACTTATATATTATATAGTATATATATATATATATATATATATATATATATATAATATATATATATATATATATATATATATATATATATATAGTATATATATATATATATATATATAATATATATATATATATATATATATATATATAATATATATATATATATAATATATATATATATATATATAATAAAATTTAAATTTCATTGTAATGTCTTATTTAATTAATATTAATTTATATGAACAAAACTCTTAATTCTTTGAAATATTCAAGAATGACTTGATACTAATAAAAAAAGATTAATGTGTACATGTTATATAACCAAAGATAAAAGAAACTATTTTTTATAAAAGCGTCACTTAAAAAATAAGTTTTATGTATTTATTAAAAAAACGTTCTTACATTGAAGGTTATAAAAAAGAAAATCAAACTCTTTAACTAGAGTTACAATACTTATGAGCAAATATTTTTATTCATCAATGTGAGTCTATTCAAACTTACTAGATGTCATAAAGGTTGCTGCTTGTTATCTTCTAGAGAAGTTAACTACTTATAACACTTACGAACAAGTAAATTATAGTAACTAAAATTGTTCTAGAAATTGAACTTATTCTTATGAAAAATCCTTAAAGAAAGTGACATTTTTTAAACATAATTTTCGAACTCTATATTTTAGAGTTTGATGTGTTCATTGTAATGTCTTATTTAATTAATATTAATTTATATAAAAAAAAACTCTTATGCTTTGAAATATTCAAGAGAGACTTGATATTAATAAAAAAGATTAATGTGTACATGTTGTATAACAATGAATAAAGAAAAACTATTTTTTATGAAAACGTCACTTAACAAATAACTTTTATGTATTTATTAAAAAAAAACGTTCTTACATTGAATGTTTTAGAAAAGAAAATTAAACTCTTTAACTAGAGGTACAATACTTATGAGAAAATACTTCTATGCATCAATGTGAGTCTATTCAAACTTACTAGATGTCATAAAAGTTGCTAGCTTGTTATCTTTTGGCGAAGTTAACTACTTATACCACTTACAAACAAGTAAAATTATAGTAACTAAAATTGTTCTAGAAATTGAACTTATTCTTATGAAAAACACCTTAAAGAAAGTGACACTTTTTCAACATAAAGGTAATGGATGTCATATTTGTACTTTTTATAATGTCTCAACAGAAGAAGAATGTTTAGAAAGATATAAATATTAGAATAATAGTTGTTTGAATAATTGTTATCATCCCTATAAAAAAAATTGATTATATGTTAGTTTTGTATAAAAACATGAATATGTATATATATATATTATATATATATATAGTTTAATAAAATTTTGGATATTTAATATGAAAATTTTACCGACGTTAAACCTTACTATTTATCAAAACTAAACACATCAAACTCTAAAATATATCTTTCAAATAATTTTTTACACATATTCTCTCCTACGTCACGGTAGTTTTCTAAAATGGTTTATTAATATTTACTTATCATCAATCAATTGTGAAAAATTGTAATCCTCTTTAAATGTATGTGGTTTGTTTAACTTATCTTTTTTAGTTTTATTATTTTGTGGAATATTATTTTCAACATCTTTAAAAGTCTAGTTGACAATATGAATTAGATTAGCTCACAGATTCAAATGACTTGTGCTTTATTTGAGTAATTTTTTGAATTTTTATTTTTTAATTTGTATTAGCCAATCAAACAATTAGTCAAATAACTTATCTTTTTTTTTGTGTGTTTGTGAGTATTATATTTGATGTGTTTGCTTCTGTTAGTGTTTTTTTTAGGTTAACTGAGACTTATATATATATATATCTATATATATATAATATATATATATATATATATATATAATATATAGTATATATATATATATATATATATATATATAATAATTTAAATTTCATTGTAATGTCTTATTTAATTAATATTAATTTATATGAACAAAACTCTTAATTCTTTGAAATATTCAAGAATGACTTGATACTAATAAAAAAAGATTAATGTGTACATGTTATAATAACAAAGATAAAAGAAACTATTTTTTATAAAAGCGTCACTTAAAAAATAAGTTTTATGTATTTATTAAAAAAACGTTCTTACATTGAAGGTTATAAAAAAGAAAATCAAACTCTTTAACTAGAGTTACAATACTTATGAGCAAATATTTTTATTCATCAATGTGAGTCTATTCAAACTCATTAGATGTCATAAAGGTTGCTGCTTGTTATCTTCTAGAGAAGTTAACTACTTATAACACTTACGAACAAGTAAATTATAGTAACTAAAATTGTTCTAGAAATTGAACTTATTCTTATGAAAAATCCTTAAAGAAAGTGACATTTTTTAAACATAATTTTCGAACTCTATATTTTAGAGTTTGATGTGTTCATTGTAATGTCTTATTTAATTAATATTAATTTATATAAAAAAAACTCTTAATGCTTTGAAATATTCAAGAGAGACTTGATATTAATAAAAAAGATTAATGTGTACATGTTGTATAACAATGAATAAAAAAAAACTATTTTTTATAAAAACGTCACTTAACAAATAACTTTTATGTCATTTATTAAAAAAAACGTTCTTACATTGAATGTTTTAGAAAAGAAAATTAAACTCTTTAACTAGAGGTACAATACTTATGAGAAAATACTTCTATGCATCAATGTGAGTCTATTCAAACTTACTAGATGTCATAAAAGTTGCTGCTTGTTATCTTTTAGAGAAGTTAACTACTTATACCACTTACAAACAAGTAAATTATAGTAACTAAAATTGTTCTAGAAATTGAACTTATTCTTATGAAAAACACCTTAAAGAAAGTGACACTTTTTCAACATAAAGGTAATGGATGTCATATTTGTACTTTTTATAATGTCTCAACAGAAGAAGAATGTTTAGAAAGATATAAATATTAGAATAATAGTTGTTTGAATAATTGTTATCATCCCTATAAAAAAAATTGATTATATGTTAGTTTTGTATAAAAACATGAATATGTATATATATATATATATATATATATATATATAGTTTAATAAAATTTTGGGGATATTTAATATGAAAATTTACCGACGTTAAACCTTACTATTTATCAAAAACTAAACACATCAAACTCTAAAATATATCTTTCAAATAATTTTTACACATATTCTCTCCTACGTCACGGTAGTTTTCTAAAAATGGTTTATTAATATTTACTTATCATCAATCAATTGTGAAAAATTGTAATCCTCTTTAAATGTATGTGGTTTGTTTAACTTATCTTTTTTAGTTTTATTATTTTGTGGAATATTATTTTCAACATCTTTAAAAGTCTAGTTGACAATATGAATTAGATTAGCTCACAGATTCAAATGACTTGTGCTTTATTTGAGTAATTTTTTGAATTTTTATTTTTTAATTTGTATTAGCCAATCAAACAATTAGTCAAATAACTTATCTTTTTTTTTTGTGTGTTTGTGAGTATTATATTTGATGTGTTTGCTTCTGTTAGTGTTTTTTTTAGGTTAACTGAGACTTATATATATATATATCTATATATATATATATATATATATATATATATATATATATATATATATATATATATATAAATTTAAATTTCATTGTAATGTCTTATTTAATTAATATTAATTTATATGAACAAAACTCTTAATTCTTTGAAATATTCAAGAATGACTTGATACTAATAAAAAAAGATTAATGTGTACATGTTATATAACAAAGATAAAAGAAACTATTTTTTATAAAAGCGTCACTTAAAAATAAGTTTTATGTATTTATTAAAAAAACGTTCTTACATTGAAGGTTATAAAAAAGAAAATCAAACTCTTTAACTAGAGTTACAATACTTATGAGCAAATATTTTTATTCATCAATGTGAGTCTATTCAAACTCATTAGATGTCATAAAGGTTGCTGCTTGTTATCTTCTAGAGAAGTTAACTACTTATAACACTTACGAACAAGTAAATTATAGTAACTAAAATTGTTCTAGAAATTGAACTTATTCTTATGAAAAATCCTTAAAGAAAGTGACATTTTTTAACATAATTTTCGAACTCTATATTTAGAGTTTGATGTGTTCATTGTAATGTCTTATTTAATTAATATTAATTTATATAAAAAAAACTCTTAATGCTTTGAAATATTCAAGAGAGACTTGATATTAATAAAAAAGATTAATGTGTACATGTTGTATAACAATGAATAAAAAAAAACTATTTTTTATAAAAACGTCACTTAACAAATAACTTTTATGTATTTATTAAAAAAAAACGTTCTTACATTGAATGTTTTAGAAAAGAAAATTAAACTCTTTAACTAGAGGTACAATACTTATGAGAAAATACTTCTATGCATCAATGTGAGTCTATTCAAACTTACTAGATGTCATAAAAGTTGCTGCTTGTTATCTTTTAGAGAAGTTAACTACTTATACCACTTACAAACAAGTAAATTATAGTAACTAAAATTGTTCTAGAAATTGAACTTATTCTTATGAAAAACACCTTAAAGAAAGTGACACTTTTTCAACATAAAGGTAATGGATGTCATATTTGTACTTTTTATAATGTCTCAACAGAAGAAGAATGTTTAGAAAGATATAAATATTAGAATAATAGTTGTTTGAATAATTGTTATCATCCCTATAAAAAAATTGATTATATGTTAGTTTTGTATAAAAACATGAATATGTATATATATATTATATAGTTTAAATAAAATTTTGGATATTTAATATGAAAATTTACCGACGTTAAACCTTACTATTTATCAAAAACTAAACACATCAAACTCTAAAATATATCTTTCAAATAATTTTTACACATATTCTCTCCTACGTCACGGTAGTTTTCTAAAATGGTTTATTAATATTTACTTATCATAAATCAATTGTGAAAAATTGTAATCCTCTTTAAATGTATGTGGTTTGTTTAACTTATCTTTTTTAGTTTTATTATTTTGTGGAATATTATTTTCAACATCTTTAAAAGTCTAGTTGAACAATATGAATTAGATTAGCTCACAGATTCAAATGACTTGTGTTTTATTTGAGTAATTTTTTGAATTTTTATTTTTTAATTTGTATTAGCCAATCAAACAATTAGTCAAATAACTTATCTTTTTTTTTGTGTGTTTGTGAGTATTTTATTGATGTGTTTGCTTCTGTTAGTGTTTTTTTTAGGTTAACTGAGACTTATATATATATATATATATATATATTATATATATATATATATATATATATATATATATATATATATATTATATATATATATATATATATATATATATATATATATTATATATATATATATATATATATATAATTTAAATTTCATTGTAATGTCTTATTTAATTAATATTAATTTATATGAACAAAACACTTAATTCTTTGAAATATTCAAGAATGACTTGATACTAATAAAAAAAGATTAATGTGTACATGTTATATAACAAAGATAAAAAAAACTATTTTTTATAAAAGCGTCACTTAAAAAATAAGTTTTATCGTATTTATTAAAAAAACTTTCTTACATTGAAGGTTATAAAAAAGAAAATCAAACTCTTTAACTAGAGTTACAATACTTATGAGCAAATATTTTTATTCATCAATGTGAGTCTATTCAAACTTACTAGATGTCATAAAGGTTGCTGCTTGTTATCTTCTAGAGAAGTTAACTACTTATAACACTTACGAACAAGTAAATTATAGTAACTAAAATTGTTCTAGAAATTGAACTTATTCTTATGAAAAATCCTTAAAGAAAGTGACATTTTTTAAACATAATTTTCGAACTCTATATTTTAGAGTTTGATGTGTTCATTGTAATGTCTTATTTAATTAATATTAATTTATATAAAAAAAAACTCTTAATGCTTTGAAATATTCAAGAGAGACTTGATATTAATAAAAAAGATTAATGTGTACATGTTGTATAACAATGAATAAAAAAAAACTATTTTTTATGAAAACGTCACTTAACAAATAACTTTTATGTATTTATTAAAAAAAACGTTCTTACATTGAATGTTTTAGAAAAGAAAATTAAACTCTTTAACTAGAGGTACAATACTTATGAGAAAATATTTCTATGCATCAATGTGAGTCTATTCAAACTTACTAGATGTCATAAAAGTTGCTGCTTGTTATCTTTTAGAGAAGTTAACTACTTATACCACTTACAAACAAGTAAATTATAGTAACTAAAATTGTTCTAGAAATTGAACTTATTCTTATGAAAAACACCTTAAAGAAAGTGACACTTTTTCAACATAAAGGTAATGGATGTCATATTTGTACTTTTTATAATGTCTCAACAGAAGAAGAATGTTTAGAAAGATATAAATATTAGAATAATAGTTGTTTGAATAATTGTTATCATCCCTATAAAAAAAATTGATTATATGTTAGTTTTGTATAAAAACATGAATATGTATATCATATATATATATAGTTTAATAAAATTTTGGATATTTAATATGAAAATTTACCGACGTTAAACCTTACTATTTATCAAAAACTAAACACATCAAACTCTAAAATATATCTTTCAAATAATTTTTACACATATTCTCTCCTACGTCACGGTAGTTTTCTAAAATGGTTTATTAATATTTACTTATCATAAATCAATTGTGAAAAATTGTAATCCTCTTTAAATGTATGTGGTTTGTTTAACTTATCTTTTTAGTTTTATTATTTTGTGGAATATTATTTTCAACATCTTTAAAAGTCTAGTTGACAATATGAATTAGATTAGCTCACAGATTCAAATGACTTGTGTTTTATTTGAGTAATTTTTTTGAATTTTTATTTTTGAATTTGTATTAGCCAATCAAACAATTAGTCAAATAACTTATCTTTTTTTTGTGTGTTTGTGAGTATTTTATTTGATGTGTTTGCTTCTGTTAGTGTTTTTTTTAGGTTAACTGAGACTTATATATATATATATATATATATATATATATATATATATATATATATATATTATATATATATATATATATAATATATATATATATATAATATATATATATATATATATATATATATATATATATAATTTAAATTTCATTGTAATGTCTTATTTAATTAATATTAATTTATATGAACAAAAACACTTAATTCTTTGAAATATTCAAGAATGACTTGATACTAATAAAAAAAGATTAATGTGTACATGTTATATAACAAAGATAAAAAAAACTATTTTTTATAAAAGCGTCACTTAAAAAATAAGTTTTATGTATTTATTAAAAAAACGTTCTTACATTGAAGGTTATAAAAAAGAAAATCAAACTCTTTAACTAGAGTTACAATACTTATGAGCAAATATTTTTATTCATCAATGTGAGTCTATTCAAACTTACTAGATGTCATAAAGGTTGCTGCTTGTTATCTTCTAGAGAAGTTAACTACTTATAAACACTTACGAACAAGTAAATTATAGTAACTAAAATTGTTCTAGAAATTGAACTTATTCTTATGAAAAATCCTTAAAGAAAGTGACATTTTTTAAACATAATTTTCGAACTCTATATTTTAGAGTTTGATGTGTTCATTGTAATGTCTTATTTAATTAATATTAATTTATATAAAAAAAAACTCTTAATGCTTTGAAATATTCAAGAGAGACTTGATATTAATAAAAAAGATTAATGTGTACATGTTGTATAACAATGAATAAAAAAAAACTATTTTTTATGAAAACGTCACTTAACAAATAACTTTTATGTATTTATTAAAAAAAACGTTCTTACATTGAATGTTTTAGAAAAGAAAATTAAACTCTTTAACTAGAGGTACAATACTTATGAGAAAATACTTCTATGCATCAATGTTAGTCTATTCAAACTTACTAGATGTCATAAAAGTTGCTGCTTGTTATCTTTTAGAGAAGTTAACTACTTTACTTACACACTTACAAACAAGTAAATTATAGTAACTAAAATTGTTCTAGAAATTGAACTTATTCTTATGAAAAAACACCTTAAAGAAAGTGACACTTTTTCAACATAAAGGTAATGGATGTCATATTTGTACTTTTTATAATGTCTCAACAGAAGAAGAATGTTTAGAAAGATATAAATATTAGAATAATAGTTGTTTGAATAATTGTTATCATCCCTATAAAAAAAATTGATTATATGTTAGTTTTGTATAAAAACATGAATATGTATATATATATATATATAGTTTAATAAATTTTTGGATATTTAATATGAAAATTTACCGACGTTAAACCTTACTATTTATCAAAAACTAAACACATCAAACTCTAAAATATATCTTTCAAATAATTTTTACACATATTCTCTCCTACGTCACGGTAGTTTTTCTAAAATGGTTTATTAATATTTACTTATCATAAATCAATTGTGAAAAATTGTAATCCTCTTTAAATGTATGTGGTTTGTTTAACTTATCTTTTTTAGTTTTATTATTTTGTGGAATATTATTTTCAACATCTTTAAAAGTCTAGTTGACAATATGAATTAGATTAGCTCACAGATTCAAATGACTTGTGTTTTATTTGAGTAATTTTTTTGAATTTTTATTTTTGAATTTGTATTAGCCAATCAAACAATTAGTCAAATAACTTATCTTTTTTTGTGTGTTTGTGAGTATTTTATTTGATGTGTTTGCTTCTGTTAGTGTTTTTTTTAGGTTAACTGAGACTTATATATATATATATATATATATATATAGTATATATATATATATATATATATATATATATATATAATATATATAATATATATATATATATATATATATATATATATATATATATATATATATATAATATAATTAAATTTCATTGTAATGTCTTATTTAATTAATATTAATTTATATGAACAAAACACTTAATTCTTTGAAATATTCAAGAATGACTTGATACTAATAAAAAAAGATTAATGTGTACATGTTATATAACAAAGATAAAAAAAACTATTTTTTATAAAAGCGTCACTTAAAAAATAAGTTTTATGTATTTATTAAAAAAACGTTCTTACATTGAAGGTTATAAAAAAGAAAATCAAACTCTTTAACTAGAGTTACAATACTTATGAGCAAATATTTTTATTCATCAATGTGAGTCTATTCAAACTTACTAGATGTCATAAAGGTTGCTGCTTGTTATCTTCTAGAGAAGTTAACTACTTATAACACTTACGAACAAGTAAATTATAGTAACTAAAATTGTTCTAGAAATTGAACTTATTCTTATGAAAAATCCTTAAAGAAAGTGACATTTTTTAAACATAATTTTCGAACTCTATATTTTAGAGTTTGATGTGTTCGTTGAAATGTCTTATTTAATTAATATTAATTTATATAAAAAAAACTCTTAATGCTTTGAAATATTCAAGAGAGACTTGATATTAATAAAAAAGATTAATGTGTACATGTTGTATAACAATGAATAAAAAAAACTATTTTTATGAAAACGTCACTTAACAAATAACTTTTATGTATTTATTAAAAACAAACGTTCTTACATTGAATGTTTAAGAAAAGAAAATTAAACTCTTTAACTAGAGGTACAATACTTATGAGAAAATACTTCTATGCATCAATGTGAGTCTATTCAAACTTACTAGATGTCATAAAAGTTGCTGCTTGTTATCTTTTAGAGAAGTTAACTACTTATACCACTTACAAACAAGTAAATTATAGTAACTAAAATTGTTCTAGAAATTGAACTTATTCTTATGAAAAACACCTTAAAGAAAGTGACACTTTTTCAACATAAAGGTAATGGATGTCATATTTGTACTTTTTATAATGTCTCAACAGAAGAAGAATGTTTAGAAAGATATAAATATTAGAATAATAGTTGTTTGAATAATTGTTATCATCCCTATAAAAAAAATTGATTATATGTTAGTTTTGTATAAAAACATGAATATGTATATATATATATATATATATATATAATATTTAATAAAATTTTGGATATTTAATATGAAAATTAACCGACGTTAAACCTTACTATTTATCAAAAACTAAACACATCAAACTCTAAAATACATCTTTCAAATAATTTTTACACATATTCTCTCCTACGTCACGGTAGTTTCTAAAATGGTTTATTAATATTTACTTATCATAAATCAATTGTGAAAAATTGTAATCCTCTTTAAATGTATGTGGTTTGTTTAACTTATCTTTTTTAGTTTTATTATTTTGTGGAATATTATTTTCAACATCTTTAAAAGTCTAGTTGACAATATGAATTAGATTAGCTCACAGATTCAAATGACTTGTGTTTTATTTGAGTAATTTTTTTGAATTTTTATTTTTTAATTTGTATTAGCCAATCAAACAATTAGTCAAATAACTTATCTTTTTTTTGTGTGTGTTTGTGAGTATTTTATTTGATGTGTTTGCTTCTGTTAGTGTTTTTTTTAGGTTAACTGAGACTTATATATATATATATATATATATATATATATATATAATATATATATATATATATATATATATATATATATTATATATATATATATATATATATATATATATATATATATATATATTATATATATATATATATATATATATATATATATATATTATATATATATATATATATATATATATATAATTTAAATTTCATTGTAATGTCTTATTTAATTAATATTAATTTATATGAACAAAACACTTAATTCTTTGAAATATTCAAGAATGACTTGATACTAATAAAAAAAGATTAATGTGTACATGTTATATAACAAAGATAAAAAAAACTATTTTTTATAAAAGCGTCACTTAAAAAATAAGTTTTATGTATTTATTAAAAAAAAGTTCTTACATTGAAGGTTTTAAAAAAGAAAATCAAACTCTTTAACTAGAGTTACAATACTTATGAGCAAAATATTTTTATTCATCAATGTGAGTCTATTCAAACTTACTAGATGTCATAAAAGTTGCTGCTTGTTATCTTCTAGAGAAGTTAACTACTTATAACACTTACGAACAAGTAAATTATAGTAACTAAAATTGTTCTAGAAATTGAACTTATTCTTATGAAAAATCCTTAAAGAAAGTGACATTTTTTAACATAATTTTCGAACTCTATATTTTAGAGTTTGATGTGTTCATTGTAATGTCTTATTTAATTAATATTAATTTATATAAAAAAAACTCTTAATGCTTTGAAATATTCAAGAGAGACTTGATATTAATAAAAAGATTAATGTGTACATGTTGTATAACAATGAATAAAAAAAACTATTTTTTATGAAAACGTCACTTAACAAATAACTTTTATGTATTTATTAAAAAAAACGTTCTTACATTGAATGTTTAAGAAAAGAAAATTAAACTCTTTAACTAGAGGTACAATACTTATGAGAAAATACTTCTATGCATCAATGTGAGTCTATTCAAACTTACTAGATGTCATAAAAGTTTGCTGCTTGTTATCTTTTAGAGAAGTTAACTACTTATACCACTTACAAACAAGTAAATTATAGTAACTAAAATTGTTCTAGAAATTGAACTTATTCTTATGAAAAACACCTTAAAGAAAGTGGACACTTTTTCAACATAAAGGTAATGGATGTCATATTTGTACTTTTTATAATGTCTCAACAGAAGAAGAATGTTTAGAAAGATATAAATATTAGAATAATAGTTGTTTGAATAATTGTTATCATCCCTATAAAAAAAATTGATTATATGTTAGTTTTGTATAAAAACATGAATATGTATATATATATATATATATATATATATATATATAATTTAATAAAATTTTGGATATTTAATATGAAAATTAACCGACGTTAAACCTTACTATTTATCAAAAACTAAACACATCAAACTCTAAAATATATCTTTCAAATAATTTTTACACATATTCTCTCCTACGTCACGGTAGTTTTCTAAAATGGTTTATTAATATTTACTTATCATAAATCAATTGTGAAAAATTGTAATCCTCTTTAAATGTATGTGGTTTGTTTAACTTATCTTTTTTAGTTTTATTATTTTGTGGAATATTATTTTCAACATCTTTAAAAGTCTAGTTGACAATATGAATTAGATTAGCTCACAGATTCAAATGACTTGTGTTTTATTGAGTAATTTTTTTGAATTTTTATTTTTTAATTTGTATTAGCCAATCAAACAATTAGTCAAATAACTTATCTTTTTTTTGTGTGTGTTTGTGAGTATTTTATTTGATGTGTTTGCTTCTGTTAGTGTTTTTTTTAAGGTTAACTGAGACTTATATATATATATATATGTATATATATATATATATATATATATATATATATATATATATATATATATATATATATATATTATATATATTATATATATTATATATATTATATATATATATATATATATATATATATTATATATATATATATATACTATATATATATATATATATATATAATTTAAATTTCATTGTAATGTCTTATTTAATTAATATTAATTTATATGAACAAAACACTTAATTCTTTGAAATATTCAAGAATGACTTGATACTAATAAAAAAAGATTAATGTGTACATGTTATATAACAAAGATAAAAAAAACTATTTTTTATAAAAGCGTCACTTAAAAAATAAGTTTTATGTATTTATTAAAAAAAAGTTCTTACATTGAAGGTTTTAAAAAAGAAAATCAAACTCTTTAACTAGAGTTACAATACTTATGAGCAAATATTTTTATTCATCAATGTGAGTCTATTCAAACTTACTAGATGTCATAAAAGTTGCTGCTTGTTATCTTCTAGAGAAGTTAACTACTTATAACACTTACGAACAAGTAAATTATAGTAACTAAAATTGTTCTAGAAATTGAACTTATTCTTATGAAAAATCCTTAAAGAAAGTGACATTTTTTAAACATAATTTTCGAACTCTATATTTTAGAGTTTGATGTGTTCATTGTAATGTCTTATTTAATTAATATTAATTTATATAAAAAAAAACTCTTAATGCTTTGAAATATTCAAGAGAGACTTGATATTAATAAAAAAGATTAATGTGTACATGTTGTATAACAATGAATAAAAAAAAACTATTTTTTATGAAAACGTCACTTAACAAATAACTTTTATGTATTTATTAAAAAAACGTTCTTACATTGAAGGTTTTAGAAAGAAAATTAAACTCTTTAACTAGAGGTACAATACTTATGAGAAAATATTTCTATGCATCAATGTGAGTCTATTCAAACTTACTAGATGTCATAAAGTTGCTGCTTGTTATCTTTTAGAGAAGTTAACTACTTATACCACTTACAAACAAGTAAATTATAGTAACTAAAATTGTTCTAGAAATTGAACTTATTCTTATGAAAAACACCTTAAAGAAAGTGACACTTTTTCAACATAAAGGTAATGGATGTCATATTTGTACTTTTTATAATGTCTCAACAGAAGAAGAATGTTTAGAAAGATATAAATATTAGAATAATAGTTGTTTGAATAATTGTTATCATCCCTATAAAAAAAATTGATTATATGTTAGTTTTGTATAAAAACATGAATATGTATATATATATATATATATATAGTTTTAATAAAATTTTGGATATTTAATATGAAAATTTACCGACGTTAAACCTTACTATTTATCAAAAACTAAACACATCAAACTCTAAAATATATCTTTCAAATAATTTTTACACATATTCTCTCCTACGTCACGGTAGTTTTCTAAAATGGTTTATTAATATTTACTTATCATAAATCAATTGTGAAAAATTGTAATCCTCTTTAAATGTATGTGGTTTGTTTAACTTATCTTTTTTTAGTTTTATTATTTTGTGGAATATTATTTTCAACATCTTTAAAAGTCTAGTTGACAATATGAATTAGATTAGCTCACAGATTCAAATGACTTGTGTTTTATTTGAGTAATTTTTTTGAATTTTTATTTTGAATTTGTATTAGCCAATCAAACAATTAGTCAAATAACTTATCTTTTTTTTTGTGTGTTTGTGAGTATTTTATTTGATGTGTTTGCTTCTGTTAGTGTTTTTTTTAGTTAACTGAGACTTATATATATATATATATATATATATATATATATATATATATATATATATATATATATATATATATATATATATATATATATATATATATATATATATATATATATATATATATATATATATATATATATATATATATATATATATATATATATATATATATATATATATAATATATATATATATATATATATATATATATAATTTAAATTTCATTGTAATGTCTTATTTAATTAATATTAATTTATATGAACAAAACACTTAATTCTTTGAAATATTCAAGAATGACTTGATACTAATAAAAAAAGATTAATGTGTACATGTTATATAACAAAGATAAAAAAAACTATTTTTTATAAAAGCGTCACTTAAAAAATAAGTTTTATGTATTTATTAAAAAAACGTTCTTACATTGAAGGTTATAAAAAAGAAAATCAAACTCTTTAACTAGAGTTACAATACTTATGAGCAAATATTTTTATTCATCAATGTGAGTCTATTCAAACTTACTAGATGTCATAAAGGTTGCTGCTTGTTATCTTCTAGAGAAGTTAACTACTTATAACACTTACGAACAAGTAAATTATAGTAACTAAAATTGTTCTAGAAATTGAACTTATTCTTATGAAAAATCCTTAAAGAAAGTGACATTTTTTAAACATAATTTTCGAACTCTATATTTTAGAGTTTGATGTGTTCATTGTAATGTCTTATTTAATTAATATTAATTTATATAAAAAAAAACTCTTAATGCTTTGAAATATTCAAGAGAGACTTGATATTAATAAAAAAGATTAATGTGTACATGTTGTATAACAATGAATAAAAAAAAACTATTTTTTATGAAAACGTCACTTAACAAATAACTTTTATGTATTTATTAAAAAAAACGTTCTTACATTGAATGTTTTAGAAAAGAAAATTAAACTCTTTAACTAGAGGTAACAATACTTATGAGAAAATACTTCTATGCATCAATGTTAGTCTATTCAAACTTACTAGATGTCATAAAAGTTGCTGCTTGTTATCTTTTAGAGAAGTTAACTACTTATACCACTTACAAACAAGTAAATTATAGTAACTAAAATTGTTCTAGAAATTGAACTTATTCTTATGAAAAACACCTTAAAGAAAGTGACACTTTTTCAACATAAAGGTAATGGATGTCATATTTGTACTTTTTATAATGTCTCAACAGAAGAAGAATGTTTAGAAAGATATAAATATTAGAATAATAGTTGTTTGAATAATTGTTATCATCCCTATAAAAAAAATTGATTATATGTTAGTTTTGTATAAAAACATGAATATGTATATATATATATATAGTTTAATAAATTTTTGGATATTTAATATGAAAATTTACCGACGTTAAACCTTACTATTTATCAAAAACTAAACACATCAAACTCTAAAATATATCTTTCAAATAATTTTTACACATATTCTCTCCTACGTCACGGTAGTTTTCTAAAATGATTTATTAATATTTACTTATCATAAATCAATTGTGAAAAATTGTAATCCTCTTTAAATGTATGTGGTTTGTTTAACTTATCTTTTTTAGTTTTATTATTTTGTGGAATATTATTTTCAACATCTTTAAAAGTCTAGTTGACAATATGAATTAGATTAGCTCACAGATTCAAATGACTTGTGTTTTATTTGAGTAATTTTTTGAATTTTTATTTTTGAATTTGTATTAGCCAATCAAACAATTAGTCAAATAACTTATCTTTTTTTTGTGTGTTTGTGAGTATTTTATTTGATGTGTTTGCTTCTGTTAGTGTTTTTTTTAGGTTAACTGAGACTTATATATATATATATATATATATATATATATATATATTATATATATATATATATATATAATATATATATATATATATATATATATATATATATATATATATATATATATTATATTTAAATTTCATTGTAATGTCTTATTTAATTAATAATATTAATTTATATGAACAAAACACTTAATTCTTTGAAATATTCAAGAATGACTTGATACTAATAAAAAAAGATTAATGTGTACATGTTATATAACAAAGATAAAAAAAACTATTTTTATAAAAGCGTCACTTAAAAAATAAGTTTTATGTATTTATTAAAAAAACGTTCTTACATTGAAGGTTATAAAAAGAAAATCAAACTCTTTAACTAGAGTTACAATACTTATGAGCAAATATTTTTATTCATCAATGTGAGTCTATTCAAACTTACTAGATGTCATAAAGGTTGCTGCTTGTTATCTTCTAGAGAAGTTAACTACTTATAACACTTACGAACAAGTAAATTATAGTAACTAAATTGTTCTAGAAATTGAACTTATTCTTATGAAAAATCCTTAAAGAAAGTGACATTTTTAAACATAATTTTCGAACTCTATATTTTAGAGTTTGATGTGTTCGTTGAAATGTCTTATTTAATTAATATTAATTTATATAAAAAAAACTCTTAATGCTTTGAAATATTCAAGAGAGACTTGATATTAATAAAAAAGATTAATGTGTACATGTTGTATAACAATGAATAAAAAAAAACTATTTTTTATGAAAACGTCACTTAACAAATAACTTTTATGTATTTATTAAAAAAAACGTTCTTACATTGAATGTTTAAGAAAAGAAAATTAAACTCTTTAACTAGAGGTACAATACTTATGAGAAAATACTTCTATGCATCAATGTGAGTCTATTCAAACTTACTAGATGTCATAAAAGTTGCTGCTTGTTATATTTTAGAGAAGTTAACTACTTATACCACTTACAAACAAGTAAATTATAGTAACTAAAATTGTTCTAGAAATTGAACTTATTCTTATGAAAAAACACCTTAAAGAAAGTGACACTTTTTCAACATAAAGGTAATGGATGTCATATTTGTACTTTTTATAATGTCTCAACAGAAGAAGAATGTTTAGAAAGATATAAATATTAGAATAATAGTTGTTTGAATAATTGTTATCATCCCTATAAAAAAAATTGATTATATGTTAGTTTTGTATAAAAACATGAATATGTATATATATATATATATATATATAATATATATAATTTAATAAAATTTTGGATATTTAATATGAAAATTAACCGACGTTAAACCTTACTATTTATCAAAAACTAAACACATCAAACTCTAAAATACATCTTTCAAATAATTTTTACACATATTCTCTCCTACGTCACGGTAGTTTTCTAAAATGGTTTATTAATATTTACTTATCATAAATCAATTGTGAAAAATTGTAATCCTCTTTAAATGTATGTGGTTTGTTTAACTTATCTTTTTTAGTTTTATTATTTTGTGGAATATTATTTTCAACATCTTTAAAAGTCTAGTTGACAATATGAATTAGATTAGCTCACAGATTCAAATGACTTGTGTTTTATTTGAGTAATTTTTTTGAATTTTTATTTTTTAATTTGTATTAGCCAATCAAACAATTAGTCAAATAACTTATCTTTTTTTGTGTGTGTTTGTGAGTATTTTATTTGATGTGTTTGCTGTTAGTGTTTTTTTTAGGTTAACTGAGACTTATATATATATATATATATATATATATATATATATATATATATATATATATATATATATATATATATATATATATATATATATATATATATATATATATATATATATATATATATATATATATATATATATATATATATATATATATATATATATATATATATATATATATATATATATATATATATATATATATATATATATATATATATATATATATATATATATATATATATATATATATATAATTTAAATTTCATTGTAATGTCTTATTTAATTAATATTAATTTATATGAACAAAACACTTAATTCTTTGAAATATTCAAGAATGACTTGATACTAATAAAAAAAGATTAATGTGTACATGTTATATAACAAAGATAAAAAAACTATTTTTTATAAAAGCGTCACTTAAAAAATAAGTTTTATGTATTTATTAAAAAAAAGTTCTTACATTGAAGGTTTTAAAAAAGAAAATCAAACTCTTTAACTAGAGTTACAATACTTATGAGCAAATATTTTTATTCATCAATGTGAGTCTATTCAAACTTACTAGATGTCATAAAAGTTGCTGCTTGTTATCTTCTAGAGAAGTTAACTACTTATAACACTTACGAACAAGTAAATTATAGTAACTAAAATTGTTCTAGAAATTGAACTTATTCTTATGAAAAATCCTTAAAGAAAGTGACATTTTTTAAACATAATTTTCGAACTCTATATTTTAGAGTTTGATGTGTTCATTGTAATGTCTTATTTAATTAATATTAATTTATATAAAAAAAACTCTTAATGCTTTGAAATATTCAAGAGAGACTTGATATTAATAAAAAAGATTAATGTGTACATGTTGTATAACAATGAATAAAAAAAAACTATTTTTTATGAAAACGTCACTTAACAAATAACTTTTATGTATTTATTAAAAAAAACGTTCTTACATTGAATGTTTAAGAAAAGAAAATTAAACTCTTTAACTAGAGGTACAATACTTATGAGAAAATACTTCTATGCATCAATGTGAGTCTATTCAAACTTACTAGATGTCATAAAAGTTGCTGCTTGTTATCTTTTAGAGAAGTTAACTACTTATACCACTTACAAACAAGTAAATTATAGTAACTAAAATTGTTCTAG
This sequence comes from Lathyrus sativus, assembly GCA_963859935.3. Classification (NCBI taxonomy): domain Eukaryota; kingdom Viridiplantae; phylum Streptophyta; class Magnoliopsida; order Fabales; family Fabaceae; genus Lathyrus; species Lathyrus sativus. The sequence continues at coordinate 22,701 of CAWUDS030005886.1, read as the reverse complement.
AAATTGAACTTATTCTTATGAAAAACACCTTAAAGAAAGTGACACTTTTTCAACATAAAGGTAATGGATGTCATATTTGTACTTTTTATAATGTCTCAACAGAAGAAGAATGTTTAGAAAGATATAAATATTAGAATAATAGTTGTTTGAATAATTGTTATCATCCCTATAAAAAAAATTGATTATATGTTAGTTTTGTATAAAAACATGAATATGTATATATATATATATATATATAATTTAATAAAATTTTGGATATTTAATATGAAAATTAACCGACGTTAAACCTTACTATTTATCAAAAACTAAACACATCAAACTCTAAAATATATCTTTCAAATAATTTTTACACATATTCTCTCCTACGTCACGGTAGTTTTCTAAAATGGTTTATTAATATTTACTTATCATAAATCAATTGTGAAAAATTGTAATCCTCTTTAAATGTATGTGGTTTGTTTAACTTATCTTTTTTAGTTTTATTATTTTGTGGAATATTATTTTCAACATCTTTAAAAGTCTAGTTGACAATATGAATTAGATTAGCTCACAGATTCAAATGACTTGTGTTTTATTTGAGTAATTTTTTTGAATTTTTATTTTTAATTTGTATTAGCCAATCAAACAATTAGTCAAATAACTTATCTTTTTTTTGTGTGTGTTTGTGAGTATTTTATTTGATGTGTTTGCTTCTGTTAGTGTTTTTTTTAGGTTAACTGAGACTTATATATATATATATATATATATATATATATATATATATATATATATATATATATATATATATATATATATATATATATATATATATATATATATATATATATATATATATATATATATATATATATATATATATATATATATATATATATATATATATATATATATATATATATATATATATATATATATATATATATATATATATATATATATATATATATATATATATATATATATATATATATATATATATATATATATATATATATATATATATATATATATATATATATATATATATATATATATATATATATATATATATATATATATATATATATATATATATATATATATATATATATATATATATATATATATATAATTTAAATTTCATTGTAATGTCTTATTTAATTAATATTAATTTATATGAACAAAACACTTAATTCTTTGAAATATTCAAGAATGACTTGATACTAATAAAAAAAGATTAATGTGTACATGTTATATAACAAAGATAAAAAAAACTATTTTTTATAAAAGCGTCACTTAAAAAATAAGTTTTATGTATTTATTAAAAAAAGTTCTTACATTGAAGGTTTTAAAAAAGAAAATCAAACTCTTTAACTAGAGTTACAATACTTATGAGCAAATATTTTTATTCATCAATGTGAGTCTATTCAAACTTACTAGATGTCATAAAAGTTGCTGCTTGTTATCTTCTAGAGAAGTTAACTACTTATAACACTTACGAACAAGTAAATTATAGTAACTAAAATTGTTCTAGAAATTGAACTTATTCTTATGAAAAATCCTTAAAGAAAGTGACATTTTTTAAACATAATTTTCGAACTCTATATTTTAGAGTTTGATGTGTTCATTGTAATGTCTTATTTAATTAATATTAATTTATATAAAAAAAACTCTTAATGCTTTGAAATATTCAAGAGAGACTTGATATTAATAAAAAAGATTAATGTGTACATGTTGTATAACAATGAATAAAAAAAAACTATTTTTTATGAAAACGTCACTTAACAAATAACTTTTATGTATTTATTAAAAAAAACGTTCTTACATTGAAGGTTTTAGAAAAGAAAATTAAACTCTTTAACTAGAGGTACAATACTTATGAGAAAATATTTCTATGCATCAATGTGAGTCTATTCAAACTTACTAGATGTCATAAAAGTTGCTGCTTGTTATCTTTTAGAGAAGTTAACTACTTATACCACTTACAAACAAGTAAATTATAGTAACTAAAATTGTTCTAGAAATTGAACTTATTCTTATGAAAAACACCTTAAAGAAAGTGACACTTTTTCAACATAAAGGTAATGGATGTCATATTTGTACTTTTTATAATGTCTCAACAGAAGAAGAATGTTTAGAAAGATATAAATATTAGAATAATAGTTGTTTGAATAATTGTTATCATCCCTATAAAAAACTTGATTATATGTGAGTTTTTTATAAAAACATGAATATATATATATATATATATATAGTTTAATAAGATTTTGGATATTTAATATGAAAATTTACCGACGTTAAACCTTACTATTTATCAAAAACTAAACACATCAAACTCTAAAATATATCTTTCAAATAATTTTTACACATATTCTCTCCTACGTCACGGTAGTTTTCTAAAATGGTTTATTAATATTTACTTATCATAAATCAATTGTGAAAAATTGTAATCCTCTTTAAATGTATGTGGTTTGTTTAACTTATCTTTTTTAGTTTTATTATTTTGTGGAATATTATTTTCAACATCTTTAACAGTCTAGTTGACAATATGAATTAGATTAGCTCACAAATTCAAATGACTTGTGTTTTATTTGAGTAATTTTTTTGAATTTTTATTTTTTAATTTGTATTAGCCAATCAAACAATTAGTCAAATAACTTATCTTTTTTTTTTGTGTGTTTGTGAGTATTTTATTTGATGTGTTTGCTTCTGTTAGTGTTTTTTTTAGGTTAACTGAGACTTATATATATATATATATATATATATATCTATATATATCTATATATATATATATATATATATATATATATATATATATATAATTTAAATTTCATTGTAATGTCTTATTTAATTAATATTAATTTATATGAACAAAACACTTAATTCTTTGAAATATTCAAGAATGACTTGATACTATAAAAAAAGATTAATGTGTACATGTTATAGAACAAAGATAAAAAAAAACTATTTTTTATAAAAGCGTCACTTAAAAAATAAGTTTTATGTATTTATTAAAAAAACGTTCTTACATTGAAGGTTTTAAAAAAGAGAATCAAACTCTTTAACTAGAGTTACAATACTTATGAGCAAATATTTTTATTCATCAATGTGAGTCTATTCAAACTTACTAGATGTCATAAAAGTTGCTGCTTGTTATCTTCTAGAGAAGTTAACTACTTATAACACTTACGAACAAGTAAATTATAGTAACTAAAATTGTTCTAGAAATTGAACTTATTCTTATGAAAAATCCTTAAAGAAAGTGACATTTTTTAAACATAATTTTCGAACTCTATATTTTAGAGTTTGATGTGTTCATTGTAATGTCTTATTTAATTAATATTAATTTATATAAAAAAAACTCTTAATGCTTTGAAATATTCAAGAGAGACTTGATATTAATAAAAAAGATTAATGTGTACATGTTGTATAACAATGAATAAAAAAAACTATTTTTTATGAAAACGTCACTTAACAAATAACTTTTATGTATTTATTAAAAAAAACGTTCTTACATATGAAGGTTTTAGAAAAGAAAATTAAACTCTTTAACTAGAGGTACAATACTTATGAGAAAATATTTCTATGCATCAATGTGAGTCTATTCAAACTTACTAGATGTCATAAAAGTTGTTGCTTGTTATCTTTTAGAGAAGTTAACTACTTATACCACTTACAAACAAGTAAATTATAGTAACTAAAATTGTTCTAGAAATTGAACTTATTCTTATGAAAAACACCTTAAAGAAAGTGACACTTTTTCAACATAAAGGTAATGGATGTCATATTTGTACTTTTTATAATGTCTCAACAGAAGAAGAATGTTTAGAAAGATATAAATATTAGAATAATAGTTGTTTGAATAATTGTTATCATCCCTATAAAAAACTTGATTAGATGTGAGTTTTGTATAAAAAACATGAATATATATATATATATAGTTTAATAAGATTTTGGATATTTAATATGAAAATTTACCGACGTTAAACCTTACTATTTATCAAAAACTAAACACATCAAACTCTAAAATATATCTTTCAAATAATTTTTACACATATTCTTTCCTACGTCACGGTAGTTTTCTAAAATGGTTTATTAATATTTACTTATCATAAATCAATTGTGAAAAATTGTAATCCTCTTTAAATCTATGTGGTTTGTTTAACTTATCTTTTTTACTTTTATTATTTTGTGGAATATTATTTTCAACATCTTTAAAAGTCTAGTTGACAATATGAATTAGATTAGCTCACAAATTCAAATGACTTGTGTTTTATTTGAGTAGGTGAGGTAATTTTTTGAATTTTTATTTTTTTAATTTGTATTAGCCAATCAAACAATTAGTCAAATAACATATCTTTTTTTTTGTGTGTTTGTGAGTATTTTATTTGATGTGTTTGCTTCTGTTAGTGTTTTTTTTAGGTTAACTGAGACTTATATATATATATATATATATATATATATATATATATATATATATATATATATATATATATATATATATATATATATATATATATATATTAAATTTCATTGTAATGTCTTATTTAATTAATATTAATTTATATGAACAAAACACTTAATTCTTTGAAATATTCAAGAATGACTTGATACTATAAAAAAAGATTAATGTGTACATGTTATATAACAAAGATAAAAAAAAACTATTTTTTATAAAAGCGTCACTTAAAAAATAAGTTTTATGTATTTATTAAAAAAACGTTCTTACATTGAAGGTTTTAAAAAAGAAAATCAAACTCTTTAACTAGAGTTACAATACTTATGAGCAAATATTTTTATTCATCAATGTGAGTCTATTCAAACTTACTAGATGTCATAAAAGTTGCTGCTTGTTATCTTCTAGAGAAGTTAACTACTTATAACACTTACGAACAAGTAAATTATAGTAACTAAAATTGTTCTAGAAATTGAACTTATTCTTATGAAAAATCCTTAAAGAAAGTGACATTTTTTAAACATAATTTTCGAACTCTATATTTTAGAGTTTGATGTGTTCATTGTAATGTCTTATTTAATTAATATTAATTTATATAAAAAAAACTCTTAATGCTTTGAAATATTCAAGAGAGACTTGATATTAATAAAAAAGATTAATGTGTACATGTTGTATAACAATGAATAAAAACAACTATTTTTTATGAAAACGTCACTTAACAAATAACTTTTATGTATTTATTAAAAAAAACGTTCTTACATATGAAGGTTTTAGAAAAGAAAATTAAACTCTTTAACTAGAGGTACAATACTTATGAGAAAATATTTCTATGCATCAATGTGAGTCTATTCAAACTTACTAGATGTCATAAAAGTTGCTGCTTGTTATCTTTTAGAGAAGTTAACTACTTATACCACTTACAAACAAGTAAATTATAGTAACTAAAATTGTTCTAGAAATTGAACTTATTCTTATGAAAAACACCTTAAAGAAAGTGACACTTTTTCAACATAAAGGTAATGGATGTCATATTTGTACTTTTTATAATGTCTCAACAGAAGAAGAATGTTAGAAAGATATAAATATTAGAATAATAGTTGTTTGAATAATTGTTATCATCCCTATAAAAAACTTGATTATATGTGAGTTTTTTATAAAAACATGAATATATATATATATATATAGTTTAATAAGATTTTGGATATTTAATATGAAAATTTACCGACGTTAAACCTTACTATTTATCAAAAACTAAACACATCAAACTCTAAAATATATCTTTCAAATAATTTTTACACATATTCTCTCCTACGTCACGGTAGTTTTCTAAAATGGTTTATTAATATTTACTTATCATAAATCAATTGTGAAAAATTGTAATCCTCTTTAAATGTATGTGGTTTGTTTAACTTATCTTTTTTAGTTTTATTATTTTGTGGAATATTATTTTCAACATCTTTAAAAGTCTAGTTGACCATATGAATTAGATTAGCTCACAAATTCAAATGACTTGTGTTTTATTTGAGTAATTTTTTTGAATTTTTATTTTTTAATTTGTATTAGCCAATCAAACAATTAGTCAAATAACTTATCTTTTTTTTTTTGTGTGTTTGTGAGTATTTTATTTGATGTGTTTCCTTCTGTTAGTGTTTTTTTAGGTTAACTGAGACTTATATATATATATATATATATATATATATATATATATATATATATATATATATATATATATATATATATATATATATATATATATATATATATATATATATATATATATATATAATTTAAATTTCATTGTAATGTCTTATTTAATTAATATTAATTTATATGAACAAAACACTTAATTCTTTGAAATATTCAAGAATGACTTGATACTATAAAAAAAGATTAATGTGTACATGTTATATAACAAAGATAAAAAAAAACTATTTTTTATAAAAGCGTCACTTAAAAAATAAGTTTTATGTATTTATTAAAAAAAAGTTCTTACATTGAAGGTTTTAAAAAAGAAAATCAAACTCTTTAACTAGAGTTACAATACTTATGAGCAAATATTTTTATTCATCAATGTGAGTCTATTCAAACTTACTAGATGTCATAAAAGTTGCTGCTTGTTATCTTCTAGAGAAGTTAACTACTTATAACACTTACGAACAAGTAAATTATAGTAACTAAAATTGTTCTAGAAATTGAACTTAGTCTTATGAAAAATCCTTAAAGAAAGTGACATTTTTTAAACATAATTTTCGAACTCTATATTTTAGAGTTTGATGTGTTCATTGTAATGTCTTATTTAATTAATATTAATTTATATAAAAAAAACTCTTAATGCTTTGAAATATTCAAGAGAGACTTGATATTAATAAAAAAGATTAATGTGTACATGTTGTATAACAATGAATAAAAAAAAACTATTTTTTATGAAAACGTCACTTAACAAATAACTTTTATGTATTTATTAAAAAAAACGTTCTTACATTGAAGGTTTTAGAAAAGAAAATTAAACTCTTTAACTAGAGGTACAATACTTATGAGAAAATATTTCTATGCATCAATGTGAGTCTATTCAAACTTACTAGATGTCATAAAAGTTGCTGCTTGTTATCTTTTAGAGAAGTTAACTACTTATACCACTTACAAACAAGTAAATTATAGTAACTAAAATTGTTCTAGAAATTGAACTTATTCTTATGAAAAACACCTTAAAGAAAGTGACACTTTTTCAACATAAAGGTAATGGATGTCATATTTGTACTTTTTATAATGTCTCAACAGAAGAAGAATGTTTAGAAAGATATAAATATTAGAATAATAGTTGTTTGAATAATTGTTATCATCCCTATAAAAAACTTGATTATATGTGAGTTTTTTATAAAAACATGAATATATATATATATATATATATAGTTTAATAAGATTTTGGATATTTAATATGAAAATTTACCGACGTTAAACCTTACTATTTATCAAAAACTAAACACATCAAACTCTAAAATATATCTTTCAAATAATTTTTACACATATTCTCTCCTACGTCACGGTAGTTTTCTAAAATGGTTTATTAATATTTACTTATCATAAATCAATTGTGAAAAATTGTAATCCTCTTTAAATGTATGTGGTTTGTTTAACTTATCTTTTTTAGTTTTATTATTTTGTGGAATATTATTTTCAACATCTTTAACAGTCTAGTTGACAATATGAATTAGATTAGCTCACAAATTCAAATGACTTGTGTTTTATTTGAGTAATTTTTTTGAATTTTTATTTTTTAATTTGTATTAGCCAATCAAACAATTAGTCAAATAACTTATCTTTTTTTTTGTGTGTTTGTGAGTATTTTGTTTGATGTGTTTGCTTCTGTTAGTGTTTTTTTTTAGGTTAACTGAGACTTATATATTTATATATATATATATATATATATATATATATATATATATATATATATATATATATATATATATATATATATATAATTTAAATTTCATTGTAATGTCTTATTTAATTAATATTAATTTATATGAACAAAACACTTAATTCTTTGAAATATTCAAGAATGACTTGATACTATAAAAAAAGATTAATGTGTACATGTTATATAACAAAGATAAAAAAAAACTATTTTTTATAAAAGCGTCACTTAAAAAATAAGTTTTATGTATTTATTAAAAAAACGTTCTTACATTGAAGGTTTTAAAAAAGAAAATCAAACTCTTTAACTAGAGTTACAATACTTATGAGCAAATATTTTTATTCATCAATGTGAGTCTATTCAAACTTACTAGATGTCATAAAAGTTGCTGCTTGTTATCTTCTAGAGAAGTTAACTACTTATAACACTTACGAACAAGTAAATTATAGTAACTAAAATTGTTCTAGAAATTGAACTTATTCTTATGAAAAATCCTTAAAGAAAGTGACATTTTTTAAACATAATTTTCGAACTCTATATTTTAGAGTTTGATGTGTTCATTGTAATGTCTTATTTAATTAATATTAATTTATATAAAAAAAACTCTTAATGCTTTGAAATATTCAAGAGAGACTTGATATTAATAAAAAAGATTAATGTGTACATGTTGTATAACAATGAATAAAAACAACTATTTTTTATGAAAACGTCACTTAACAAATAACTTTTATGTATTTATTAAAAAAAACGTTCTTACATATGAAGGTTTTAGAAAAGAAAATTAAACTCTTTAACTAGAGGTACAATACTTATGAGAAAATATTTCTATGCATCAATGTGAGTCTATTCAAACTTACTAGATGTCATAAAAGTTGCTGCTTGTTATCTTTTAGAGAAGTTAACTACTTATACCACTTACAAACAAGTAAATTATAGTAACTAAAATTGTTCTAGAAATTGAACTTATTCTTATGAAAAACACCTTAAAGAAAGTGACACTTTTTCAACATAAAGGTAATGGATGTCATATTTGTACTTTTTATAATGTCTCAACAGAAGAAGAATGTTTAGAAAGATATAAATATTAGAATAATAGTTGTTTGAATAATTGTTATCATCCCTATAAAAAACTTGATTAGATGTGAGTTTTGTATAAAAAACATGAATATATATATATATATATATATATATATAGTTTAATAAGATTTTGGATATTTAATATGAAAATTTACCGACGTTAAACCTTACTATTTATCAAAAACTAAACACATCAAACTCTAAAATATATCTTTCAAATAATTTTTACACATATTCTCTCCTACGTCACGGTAGTTTTCTAAAATGGTTTATTAATATTTACTTATCATAAATCAATTGTGAAAAATTGTAATCCTCTTTAAATGTATGTGGTTTGTTTAACTTATCTTTTTTACTTTTATTATTTTGTGGAATATTATTTTCAACATCTTTAAAAGTCTAGTTGACAATATGAATTAGATTAGCTCACAGATTCAAATGACTTGTGTTTTATTTGAGTAATTTTTTTGAATTTTTATTTTTTAATTTGTATTAGCCAATCAAACAATTAGTCAAATAACATATCTTTTTTTTTTGTGTGTTTGTGAGTATTTTATTTGATGTGTTTGCTTCTGTTAGTGTTTTTTTTAGGTTAACTGAGACTTATATATATATATATATATATATATATATATATATATATATATATATATATATATATATATATATATATATTAAATTTCATTGTAATGTCTTATTTAATTAATATTAATTTATATGAACAAAACACTTAATTCTTTGAAATATTCAAGAATGACTTGATACTAATAAAAAAAGATTAATGTGTACATGTTATATAACAAAGATAAAAAAACTATTTTTTATAAAAGCGTCACTTAAAAAATAAGTTTTATGTATTTATTAAAAAAAAGTTCTTACATTGAAGGTTTTAAAAAAGAAAATCAAACTCTTTAACTAGAGTTACAATACTTATGAGCAAATATTTTTATTCATCAATGTGAGTCTATTCAAACTTACTAGATGTCATAAAAGTTGCTGCTTGTTATCTTCTAGAGAAGTTAACTACTTATAACACTTACGAACAAGTAAATTATAGTAACTAAAATTGTTCTAGAAATTGAACTTATTCTTATGAAAAATCCTTAAAGAAAGTGACATTTTTTAAACATAATTTTCGAACTCTATATTTTAGAGTTTGATGTGTTCATTGTAATGTCTTATTTAATTAATATTAATTTATATAAAAAAAAACTCTTAATGCTTTGAAATATTCAAGAGAGACTTGATATTAATAAAAAAGATTAATGTGTACATGTTGTATAACAATGAATAAAAAAAAACTATTTTTTATGAAAACGTCACTTAACAAATAACTTTTATGTATTTATTAAAAAAAACGTTCTTACATTGAAGGTTTTAGAAAAGAAAATTAAACTCTTTAACTAGAGGTACAATACTTATGAGAAAATATTTCTATGCATCAATGTGAGTCTATTCAAACTTACTAGATGTCATAAAAGTTGCTGCTTGTTATCTTTTAGAGAAGTTAACTACTTATACCACTTACAAACAAGTAAATTATAGTAACTAAAATTGTTCTAGAAATTGAACTTATTCTTATGAAAAACACCTTAAAGAAAGTGACACTTTTTCAACATAAAGGTAATGGATGTCATATTTGTACTTTTTATAATGTCTCAACAGAAGAAGAATGTTTAGAAAGATATAAATATTAGAATAATAGTTGTTTGAATAATTGTTATCATCCCTATAAAAAACTTGATTATATGTGAGTTTTTTATAAAAACATGAATATATATATATATATATATATATATATATATATATATATATATATAGTTTAATAAGATTTTGGATATTTAATATGAAAATTTACCGACGTTAAACCTTACTATTTATCAAAAACTAAACACATCAAACTCTAAAATATATCTTTCAAATAATTTTTACACATATTCTCTCCTACGTCACGGTAGTTTTCTAAAATGGTTTATTAATATTTAGTTATCATAAATCAATTGTGAAAAATTGTAATCCTCTTTAAATGTATGTGGTTTGTTTAACTTATCTTTTTTAGTTTTATTATTTTGTGGAATATTATTTTCAACATCTTTAAAAGTCTAGTTGACAATATGAATTAGATTAGCTCACAAATTCAAATGACTTGTGTTTTATTTGAGTAATTTTTTTGAATTTTTATTTTTTAATTTGTATTAGCCAATCAAACAATTAGTCAAATAACTTATCTTTTTTTTTGTGTGTTTGTGAGTATTTTATTTGATGTGTTTCCTTCTGTTAGTGTTTTTTTTAGGTTAACTGAGACTTATATATATATATATATATATATATATCTATCTATCTATATATATATATATATATATATATATATATATATATATATATATATATATATATATATATATATATATATATATATAATTTAAATTTCATTGTAATGTCTTATTTAATTAATATTAATTTATATGAACAAAACACTTAATTCTTTGAAATATTCAAGAATGACTTGATACTATAAAAAAAGATTAATGTGTACATGTTATATAACAAAGATAAAAAAAAACTATTTTTTATAAAAGCGTCACTTAAAAAATAAGTTTTATGTATTTATTAAAAAAACGTTCTTACATTGAAGGTTTTAAAAAAGAAAATCAAACTCTTTAACTAGAGTTACAATACTTATGAGCAAATATTTTTATTCATCAATGTGAGTCTATTCAAACTTACTAGATGTCATAAAAGTTGCTGCTTGTTATGTTCTAGAGAAGTTAACTACTTATAACACTTACGAACAAGTAAATTATAGTAACTAAAATTGTTCTAGAAATTGAACTTATTCTTATGAAAAATCCTTAAAGAAAGTGACATTTTTTAAACATAATTTTCGAACTCTATATTTTAGAGTTTGATGTGTTCATTGTAATGTCTTATTTAATTAATATTAATTTATATAAAAAAAACTCTTAATGCTTTGAAATATTCAAGAGAGACTTGATATTAATAAAAAAGATTAATGTGTACATGTTGTATAACAATGAATAAAAAAAACTATTTTTTATGAAAACGTCACTTAACAAATAACTTTTATGTATTTATTAAAAAAAACGTTCTTACATTGAAGGTTTTAGAAAAGAAAATTAAACTCTTTAACTAGAGGTACAATACTTATGAGAAAATATTTCTATGTATCAATGTGAGTCTATTCAAACTTACTAGATGTCCTAAAAGTTGCTGCTTGTTATCTTTTAGAGAAGTTAACTACTTATACCACTTACAAACAAGTAAATTATAGTAACTAAAATTGTTCTAGAAATTGAACTTATTCTTATGAAAAACACCTTAAAGAAAGTGACACTTTTTAAACATAAAGGTAATGGATGTCATATTTGTACTTTTTATAATGTCTCAACAGAAGAAGAATGTTTAGAAAGATATAAATATTAGAATAATAGTTGTTTGAATAATTGTTATCATCCCTATAAAAAACTTGATTAGATGTGAGTTTTGTATAAAAAACATGAATATATATATATATAGTTTAATAAGATTTTGGATATTTAATAGGAAAATTTACCGACGTTAAACCTTACTATTTATCAAAAACTAAACACATCAAACTCTAGAATATATCTTTCAAATAATTTTTACACATATTCTCTCCTACGTCACGGTAGTTTTCTAAAATGGTTTATTAATATTAACTTATCATAAATCAATTGTGAAAAATTGTAATCCTCTTTAAATGTATGTGGTTTGTTTAACTTATCTTTTTTAGTTTTATTATTTTGTGGAATATTATTTTCAACATCTTTAAAAGTCTAGTTGACAATATGAATTAGATTAGCTCACAAATTCAAATGACTTGTGTTTTATTTGAGTAATTTTTTTGAATTTTTATTTTTTAATTTGTATTAGCCAATCAAACAATTAGTCAAATAACTTATCTTTTTTTGTGTGTGTTTGTGAGTATTTTATTTGATGTGTTTGCTTCTGTTAGTGTTTTTTTTAGGTTAACTGAAACTTATATATATATATATATATATATATATATATATATATATATATATCTATATATATCTATATATATATATATATATATATATATATATATATATATAATTTAAATTTCATTGTAATGTCTTATTTAATTAATATTAATTTATATGAACAAAACACTTAATTCTTTGAAATATTCAAGAATGACTTGATACTAATAAAAAAAGATTAATGTGTACATGTTATATAACAAAGATAAAAAAAAACTATTTTTTATAAAAGCGTCACTTAAAAAATAAGTTTTATGTATTTATTAAAAAAAAGTTCTTACATTGAAGGTTTTAAAAAGAAAATCAAACTCTTTAACTAGAGTTACAATACTTATGAGCAAATATTTTTATTCATCAATGTGAGTCTATTCAAACTTACTAGATGTCATAAAAGTTGCTGCTTGTTATCTTCTAGAGAAGTTAACTACTTATAACACTTACGAACAAGTAAATTATAGTAACTAAAATTGTTCTAGAAATTGAACTTATTCTTATGAAAAATCCTTAAAGAAAGTGACATTTTTTAAACGTAATTTTCGAACTCTATATTTTAGAGTTTGATGTGTTCATTGTAATGTCTTATTTAATTAATATTAATTTATATAAAAAAAAACTCTTAATGCTTTGAAATATTCAAGAGAGACTTGATATTAATAAAAAAGATTAATGTGTACATGTTGTATAACAATGAATAAAAAAAACTATTTTTTATGAAAACGTCACTTAACAAATAACTTTTATGTATTTATTAAAAAAAACGTTCTTACATTGAAGGTTTTAGAAAAGAAAATTAAACTCTTTAACTAGAGGTACAATACTTATGAGAAAATATTTCTATGCATCAATGTGAGTCTATTCAAACTTACTAGATGTCATAAAAGTTGCTGCTTGTTATCTTTTAGAGAAGTTAACTACTTATACCACTTACAAACAAGTAAATTATAGTAACTAAAATTGTTCTAGAAATTGAACTTATTCTTATGAAAAACACCTTAAAGAAAGTGACACTTTTTCAACATAAAGGTAATGGATGTCATATTTGTACTTTTTATAATGTCTCAACAGAAGAAGAATGTTTAGAAAGATATAAATATTAGAATAATAGTTGTTTGAATAATTGTTATCATCCCTATAAAAAACTTGATTAGATGTGAATTTTGTATAAAAAACATGAATATATATATATATATATATAGTTTAATAAGATTTTGGATATTTAATATGAAAATTTACCGACGTTAAACCTTACTATTTATCAAAAACTAAACACATCAAACTCTAAAATATATCTTTCAAATAATTTTTACACATATTCTCTCCTACGTCACGGTAGTTTTCTAAAATGGTTTATTAATATTTACTTATCATAAATCAATTGTGAAAAATTGTAATCCTCTTTAAATGTATGTGGTTTGTTTAACTTATCTTTTTTACTTTTATTATTTTGTGGAATATTATTTTCAACATCTTTAAAAGTCTAGTTGACAATATGAATTAGATTAGCTCACAGATTCAAATGACTTGTGTTTTATTTGAGTAATTTTTATGAATTTTTATTTTTTAATTTGTATTAGCCAATCAAACAATTAGTCAAATAACATATCTTTTTTTTTTGTGTGTTTGTGAGTATTTTATTTGATGTGTTTGCTTCTGTTAGTGTTTTTTTTAGGTTAACTGAGACTTATATATATATATATATATATATATATATATATATATATATATATATATATATATATATATTAAATTTCATTGTAATGTCTTATTTAATTAATATTAATTTATATGAACAAAACACTTAATTCTTTGAAATATTCAAGAATGACTTGATACTAATAAAAAAAGATTAATGTGTACATGTTATATAACAAAGATAAAAAAACTATTTTTTATAAAAGCGTCACTTAAAAAATAAGTTTTATGTATTTATTAAAAAAAAGTTCTTACATTGAAGGTTTTAAAAAGAAAATCAAACTCTTTAACTAGAGTTACAATACTTATGAGCAAATATTTTTATTCATCAATGTGAGTCTATTCAAACTTACTAGATGTCATAAAGTTGCTGCTTGTTATCTTCTAGAGAAGTTAACTACTTATAACACTTACGAACAAGTAAATTATAGTAACTAAAATTGTTCTAGAAATTGAACTTATTCTTATGAAAAATCCTTAAAGAAAGTGACATTTTTTAACATAATTTTCGAACTCTATATTTTAGAGTTTGATGTGTTCATTGTAATGTCTTATTTAATTAATATTAATTTATATAAAAAAAAACTCTTAATGCTTTGAAATATTCAAGAGAGACTTGATATTAATAAAAAGATTAATGTGTACATGTTGTATAACAATGAATAAAAAAAAACTATTTTTTATGAAAACGTCACTTAACAAATAACTTTTATGTATTTATTAAAAAAAACGTTCTTACATTGAAGGTTTTAGAAAAGAAAATTAAACTCTTTAACTAGAGGTACAATACTTATGAGAAAATATTTCTATGCATCAATGTGAGTCTATTCAAACTTACTAGATGTCATAAAAGTTGCTGCTTGTTATCTTTTAGAGAAGTTAACTACTTATACCACTTACAAACAAGTAAATTATAGTAACTAAAATTGTTCTAGAAATTGAACTTATTCTTATGAAAAACACCTTAAAGAAAGTGACACTTTTTCAACATAAAGGTAATGGATGTCATATTTGTACTTTTTATAATGTCTCAACAGAAGAAGAATGTTTAGAAAGATATAAATATTAGAATAATAGTTGTTTGAATAATTGTTATCATCCCTATAAAAAACTTGATTATATGTGAGTTTTTTATAAAAACATGAATATATATATATATATAGTTTAATAAGATTTTGGATATTTAATATGAAAATTTACCGACGTTAAACCTTACTATTTATCAAAAACTAAACACATCAAACTCTAAAATATATCTTTCAAATAATTTTTACACATATTCTCTCCTACGTCACGTTAGTTTTCTAAAATGGTTTATTAATATTTACTTATCATAAATCAATTGTGAAAAATTGTAATCCTCTTTAAATGTATGTGGTTTGTTTAACTTATCTTTTTTAGTTTTATTATTTTGTGGAATATTATTTTCAACATCTTTAAAAGTCTAGTTGACAATATGAATTAGATTAGCTCACAAATTCAAATGACTTGTGTTTTATTTGAGTAATTTTTTTGAATTTTTATTTTTTAATTTGTATTAGCCAATCAAACAATTAGTCAAATAACTTATCTTTTTTTTTGTGTGTTTGTGAGTATTTTATTTGATGTGTTTCCTTCTGTTAGTGTTTTTTTTAGGTTAACTGAGACTTATATATATATATATATATATATATATATATATATATATATCTATATCTATATATATATATATATATATATATATATATATATATATATATATATATATATATATAATTTAAATTTCATTGTAATGTCTTATTTAATTAATATTAATTTATATGAACAAAACACTTAATTCTTTGAAATATTCAAGAATGACTTGATACTATAAAAAAAGATTAATGTGTACATGTTATATAACAAAGATAAAAAAAAACTATTTTTTATAAAAGCGTCACTTAAAAAATAAGTTTTATGTATTTATTAAAAAAACGTTCTTACATTGAAGGTTTTAAAAAAGAAAATCAAACTCTTTAACTAGAGTTACAATACTTATGAGCAAATATTTTTATTCATCAATGTGAGTCTATTCAAACTTACTAGATGTCATAAAAGTTGCTGCTTGTTATGTTCTAGAGAAGTTAACTACTTATAACACTTACGAACAAGTAAATTATAGTAACTAAAATTGTTCTAGAAATTGAACTTATTCTTATGAAAAATCCTTAAAGAAAGTGACATTTTTTAAACATAATTTTCGAACTCTATATTTTAGAGTTTGATGTGTTCATTGTAATGTCTTATTTAATTAATATTAATTTATATAAAAAAAACTCTTAATGCTTTGAAATATTCAAGAGAGACTTGATATTAATAAAAAAGATTAATGTGTACATGTTGTATAACAATGAATAAAAAAAACTATTTTTTATGAAAACGTCACTTAACAAATAACTTTTATGTATTTATTAAAAAAAACGTTCTTACATTGAAGGTTTTAGAAAAGAAAATTAAACTCTTTAACTAGAGGTACAATACTTATGAGAAAATATTTCTATGCATCAATGTGAGTCTATTCAAACTTACTAGATGTCATAAAAGTTGCTGCTTGTTATCTTTTAGAGAAGTTAACTACTTATACCACTTACAAACAAGTAAATTATAGTAACTAAAATTGTTCTAGAAATTGAACTTATTCTTATGAAAAACACCTTAAAGAAAGTGACACTTTTTAAACATAAAGGTAATGGATGTCATATTTGTACTTTTTATAATGTCTCAACAGAAGAAGAATGTTTAGAAAGATATAAATATTAGAATAATAGTTGTTTGAATAATTGTTATCATCCCTATAAAAAACTTGATTAGATGTGAGTTTTGTATAAAAAACATGAATATATATATATATATAGTTTAATAAGATTTTGGATATTTAATAGGAAAATTTACCGATGTTAAACCTTACTATTTATCAAAAACTAAACACATCAAACTCTAAAATATATCTTTCAAATAATTTTTACACATATTCTCTCCTACGTCACGGTAGTTTTCTAAAATGGTTTATTAATATTAACTTATCATAAATCAATTGTGAAAAATTGTAATCCTCTTTAAATGTATGTGGTTTGTTTAACTTATCTTTTTTAGTTTTATTATTTTGTGGAATATTATTTTCAACATCTTTAAAAGTCTAGTTGACAATATGAATTAGATTAGCTCACAAATTCAAATGACTTGTGTTTTATTTGAGTAATTTTTTTGAATTTTTATTTTTTAATTTGTATTAGCCAATCAAACAATTAGTCAAATAACTTATCTTTTTTTGTGTGTGTTTGTGAGTATTTTATTTGATGTGTTTGCTTCTGTTAGTGTTTTTTTTAGGTTAACTGAAACTTATATATATATATATATATATATATATATATATATATATATATATATATATATATATATATATATATATATATATATATATATATATATATATATATATATATATATATATATATATATATATATATATATATATATATATATATATAATTTAAATTTCATTGTAATGTCTTATTTAATTAATATTAATTTATATGAACAAAACACTTAATTCTTTGAAATATTCAAGAATGACTTGATACTAATAAAAAAAGATTAATGTGTACATGTTATATAACAAAGATAAAAAAAAACTATTTTTTATAAAAGCGTCACTTAAAAAATAAGTTTTATGTATTTATTAAAAAAAGTTCTTACATTGAAGGTTTTAAAAAAGAAAATCAAACTCTTTAACTAGAGTTACAATACTTATGAGCAAATATTTTTATTCATCAATGTGAGTCTATTCAAACTTACTAGATGTCATAAAAGTTGCTGCTTGTTATCTTCTAGAGAAGTTAACTACTTATAACACTTACGAACAAGTAAATTATAGTAACTAAAATTGTTCTAGAAATTGAACTTATTCTTATGAAAAATCCTTAAAGAAAGTGACATTTTTTAAACGTAATTTTCGAACTCTATATTTTAGAGTTTGATGTGTTCATTGTAATGTCTTATTTAATTAATATTAATTTATATAAAAAAAAACTCTTAATGCTTTGAAATATTCAAGAGAGACTTGATATTAATAAAAAAGATTAATGTGTACATGTTGTATAACAATGAATAAAAAAAAACTATTTTTTATGAAAACGTCACTTAACAAATAACTTTTATGTATTTATTAAAAAAAACGTTCTTACATTGAAGGTTTTAGAAAAGAAAATTAAACTCTTTAACTAGAGGTACAATACTTATGAGAAAATATTTCTATGCATCAATGTGAGTCTATTCAAACTTACTAGATGTCATAAAAGTTGCTGCTTGTTATCTTTTAGAGAAGTTAACTACTTATACCACTTACAAACAAGTAAATTATAGTAACTAAAATTGTTCTAGAAATTGAACTTATTCTTATGAAAAACACCTTAAAGAAAGTGACACTTTTTCAACATAAAGGTAATGGATGTCATATTTGTACTTTTATAATGTCTCAACAGAAGAAGAATGTTTAGAAAGATATAAATATTAGAATAATAGTTGTTTGAATAATTGTTATCATCCCTATAAAAAACTTGATTATATGTGAGTTTTTTATAAAAACATGAATATATATATATATATATAGTTTAATAAGATTTTGGATATTTAATATGAAAATTTACCGACGTTAAACCTTACTATTTATCAAAAACTAAACACATCAAACTCTAAAATATATCTTTCAAATAATTTTTACACATATTCTCTCCTACGTCACGGTAGTTTTCTAAAATGGTTTATTAATATTTACTTATCATAAATCAATTGTGAAAAATTGTAATCCTCTTTAAATGTATGTGGTTTGTTTAACTTATCTTTTTAGTTTTATTATTTTGTGGAATATTATTTTCAACATCTTTAAAAGTCTAGTTGACAATATGAATTAGATTAGCTCACAAATTCAAATGACTTGTGTTTTATTTGAGTAATTTTTTGAATTTTTATTTTTTAATTTGTATTAGCCAATCAAACAATTAGTCAAATAACTTATCTTTTTTTTTTGTGTGTTTGTGAGTATTTTATTTGATGTGTTTCCTTCTGTTAGTGTTTTTTTTAGGTTAACTGAAACTTATATATATATATATATATATATATATATATATATATATATATATATATATATATATATATATATATATATATATATATATATATATATAATTTAAATTTCATTG
Source organism: Lathyrus sativus (assembly GCA_963859935.3). NCBI lineage: Eukaryota > Viridiplantae > Streptophyta > Magnoliopsida > Fabales > Fabaceae > Lathyrus > Lathyrus sativus. The sequence goes on along the minus strand of CAWUDS030005886.1, from coordinate 2,820 downwards.
TAATGTCTTATTTAATTAATTTTAATTTATATGAACAAAACACTTAATTCTTTGAAATATTCAAGAACGACTTGATACTATAAAAAAAGATTAATGTGGACATGTTATATAACAAAGATAAAAAAAAACTATTTTTTATAAAAGCGTCACTTAAACGTCACTTAAAAAATAAGTTTTATGTATTTATTAAAAAAACGTTCTTACATTGAAGGTTTTAAAAAAGAAAATCAAACTCTTTAACTAGAGTTACAATACTTATGAGCAAATATTTTTATTCATCAATGTGAGTCTATTCAAACTTACTAGATGTCATAAAAGTTGCTGCTTGTTATGTTCTAGAGAAGTTAACTACTTATAACACTTACGAACAAGTAAATTATAGTAACTAAAATTGTTCTAGAAATTGAACTTATTCTTATGAAAAATCCTTAAAGAAAGTGACATTTTTTAAACATAATTTTCGAACTCTATATTTTAGAGTTTGATGTGTTCATTGTAATGTCTTATTTAATTAATATTAATTTATATAAAAAAAACTCTTAATGCTTTGAAATATTCAAGAGAGACTTGATATTAATAAAAAAGATTAATGTGTACATGTTGTATAACAATGAATAAAAAAAACTATTTTTTATGAAAACGTCACTTAACAAATAACTTTTATGTATTTATTAAAAAAAACGTTCTTACATTGAAGGTTTTAGAAAAGAAAATTAAACTCTTTAACTAGAGGTACAATACTTATGAGAAAATATTTCTATGCATCAATGTGAGTCTATTCAAACTTACTAGATGTCATAAAAGTTGCTGCTTGTTATCTTTTAGAGAAGTTAACTACTTATACCACTTACAAACAAGTAAATTATAGTAACTAAAATTGTTCTAGAAATTGAACTTATTCTTATGAAAAACACCTTAAAGAAAGTGACACTTTTTAAACATAAAGGTAATGGATGTCATATTTGTACTTTTTATAATGTCTCAACAGAAGAAGAATGTTTAGAAAGATATAAATATTAGAATAATAGTTGTTTGAATAATTGTTATCATCCCTATAAAAAACTTGATTAGATGTGAGTTTTGTATAAAAAACATGAATATATATATATATAGTTTAATAAGATTTTGGATATTTAATAGGAAAATTTACCGACGTTAAACCTTACTATTTATCAAAAACTAAACACATCAAACTCTAAAATATATCTTTCAAATAATTTTTACACATATTCTCTCCTACGTCACGGTAGTTTTCTAAAATGGTTTATTAATATTAACTTATCATAAATCAATTGTGAAAAATTGTAATCCTCTTTAAATGTATGTGGTTTGTTTAACTTATCTTTTTTAGTTTTATTATTTTGTGGAATATTATTTTCAACATCTTTAAAAGTCTAGTTGACAATATGAATTAGATTAGCTCACAAATTCAAATGACTTGTGTTTTATTTGAGTAATTTTTTTGAATTTTTATTTTTTAATTTGTATTAGCCAATCAAACAATTAGTCAAATAACTTATCTTTTTTTTTGTGTGTTTGTGAGTATTTTATTTGATGTGTTTGCTTCTGTTAGTGTTTTTTTTAGGTTAACTGAAACTTATATATATATATATATATATATATATATTATATTATATATATATATATATATATATATATATATATATATATATATCTATATATATCTATATATATCTATATATATATATATATATATATATATATATATATATATATATATATATATATATATATAATTTAAATTTCATTGTAATGTCTTATTTAATTAATATTAATTTATATGAACAAAACACTTAATTCTTTGAAATATTCAAGAATGACTTGATACTAATAAAAAAAGATTAATGTGTACATGTTATATAACAAAGATAAAAAAAAACTATTTTTTATAAAAGCGTCACTTAAAAAATAAGTTTTATGTATTTATTAAAAAAAAGTTCTTACATTGAAGGTTTTAAAAAAGAAAATCAAACTCTTTAACTAGAGTTACAATACTTATGAGCAAATATTTTTATTCATCAATGTGAGTCTATTCAAACTTACTAGATGTCATAAAAGTTGCTGCTTGTTATCTTCTAGAGAAGTTAACTACTTATAACACTTACGAACAAGTAAATTATAGTACACTAAAATTGTTCTAGAAATTGAACTTATTCTTATGAAAAATCCTTAAAGAAAGTGACATTTTTTAAACATAATTTCGAACTCTATATTTTAGAGTTTGATGTGTTCATTGTAATGTCTTATTTAATTAATATTAATTTATATAAAAAAAAACTCTTAATGCTTTGAAATATTCAAGAGAGACTTGATATTAATAAAAAAGATTAATGTGTACATGTTGTATAACAATGAATAAAAAAAAACTATTTTTTATGAAAACGTCACTTAACAAATAACTTTTATGTATTTATTAAAAAAAAACGTTCTTACATTGAAGGTTTTAGAAAAGAAAATTAAACTCTTTAACTAGAGGTACAATACTTATGAGAAAATATTTCTATGCATCAATGTGAGTCTATTCAAACTTACTAGATGTCATAAAAGTTGCTGCTTGTTATCTTTTAGAGAAGTTAACTACTTATACCACTTACAAACAAGTAAATTATAGTAACTAAAATTGTTCTAGAAATTGAACTTATTCTTATGAAAAACACCTTAAAGAAAGTGACACTTTTTCAACATAAAGGTAATGGATGTCATATTTGTACTTTTTATAATGTCTCAACAGAAGAAGAATGTTTAGAAAGATATAAATATTAGAATAATAGTTGTTTGAATAATTGTTATCATCCCTAT